>JANHGL010003655.1:0-74930 GCA_024611195.1 Ceyx melanurus | reverse complement strand
CATCGGATCTCCAAAATTCTCCAATCTTGTTCAGTTGTCCCGGGCTTTCAGAGAGGCAATAATACTGAAGGACCGTATCTTCAGCTGGCATTCACCAGGCTAGCTTCCTTTACCCAGAAGTGTTTTCCTCCTTCTCCTCCCAACTACACTATGAAATGGTGACAAAAAGCTCTCAACTGCTGCTTTTATAGACATTGACTGAATTTCCCATTCCCACAGCCAGCTACTACACAGCAATTGTAACCAAACACCTGCCTGGGGCTAGAGCAAGGCCTGATTCTATCAGGGCTAAAAACTCACTGAGGGACAGCAATTGTTCTCCAGGAGAAACTCCTACACTGAGGGACAGGCTTTCACATGTCACTGCTGGAAACCTCACCCCATGGACAGTCAGCAGGGTTGGTGCTAAGAGCCTAGATGTGGAACTCACAGAATAATCATGTTTGGAAAGGACATCCTAGATCACCGAGTTCAACCATACCTATAACAACAAAACACCTAAATACCCAGTCATTCAAAAACACTGAAATAACCCTCTCCCTGCCTACCCCTAGAGCAAGTCCTGAAGCACCATGTCAACTAATTTCTTAAATATCTCCAGGGATGGTGACTCAGCCACCTCTCTGGGCAGGCTGTTCCAGTGCCTCACCACTCTCTCTGTAAAGAATTTCTTCGTAATATCCAATCTAAACCTCACCCGCTGCAACTTCAGACCATTCCCCTTGGTTCTGTCATTAGTTACTAAAGAGAAGAGGCCAACACCCACCTCTCTACAACCTCCTTTCAGGTAGTTGTAGAGGGTAGTGAGGTCCCCCCTCATCCTTCTCCAAGATAAACATGCCCAGCTCCCTCAGCCTCTACATAACAACTTGTTCTCTAAGCCCCTCACGAGCTTGGTAGATCCTCTGGACACGTTCCAGCACCTCAATGTCTTTCCTATAATGAGGGGCCCAGCACTGAACACAGTACTCAAGATGAGGCCTTACAAGGCCTGAGCACAAGGGCACGATACCTTCCCTTCTGCTGGCCACGCCATTCCTTATACAAGCCAGGATCCTGTTGGCCTTCTTGGCCACCTGGGCACACACTGGCTCATGTTCAGCTGGCTGTCTACCAGCACTGAGTTTCTGCTGCACAGTTTCCAGCCGGGGGTTGCTGTGACTTAAATGCATGACCCAGTCCTTGGCCTTATTGTACCTCACAGAGCCCCACAGAAATACTTTGCTTCTGAAAATCCCAGAGCTAGCAGAGTATGAACTTGTCACATAAACGTTCTCTTCTCCTAAGCAGCTGCTTCTGGCCTCTGCCAGGGATGGAACACTGCCCCAGATGGACTTTGACAAACACCAGTAGCTGGATTTCCAAGTTTCTACAGCAGGATACAGGGCAGCTTCTGTCTGTTCTGTTCTGCAGCACAAGCCCAGCCAAGCTTTAGAATCCATGAAACACCTCAGGGCCAGCTACACACCATTGCATGGGAAAATAGCGAGAGCCAGCCACATCTGGAATGTTTGAAGAGCTTCATGTAGAAGCTCCAGTGCTTCGGAGCTCCAGACTAAGTGCTGCCCCTGTCACTCACACTCATTCCCTGGCTACATGCAACATCTCCAGAGCTACATATAGTCTCACCAAGCCCCCCAAAGCAAGGGTTGTCCTAATCCACCCTCATTAATCTGCAGCAGCTTCTATGGCTCTTTCAACCTTCACTGTATGGAAAGCTGAATATCAAAGCATCTGCACATCAGAAAATTTTACAGCCAGCTCCTGCCTCTGTTATTATTCCCTGCTCACTGTGCAAGCTGCACAGGCCCCAGATGCTCAGCTCCATGCCTGACCCCTCTCTGCACAGCAGAAGTCTGCATTTGTGTTGCTGCTTAGACACTTCTGTGGGCACAGAGGCAGAGATGGTATTTGCAGTTACACCCACTTACGTCTTTGTGCAGTGTGAAAAACTAGCAATCCCTGCTCATCTAGTTTTTGGCTAAAAAGATCTTGAATTTGATTACATCCTAAGACACATCTGGTTTTAGCAGTGCAGACTGGATACTTGAAAAACCACAAAGAAAAGGTGTTTGGGTTAAGAATGCTCTTGCGAATACAAAACAAAACAAAACAACAAAAAAAAAAGGAAAGTCCTCAAGTGTTTGTTTAAAGAAAATAATTTTCATTTAAATGCTGGCACAATTTCAACAATTTGATTTAATTTTGAAGTGTTGAAAATGCCCTCAGATAATTTCTATAGCATTCCAGAACACAAATGTGATATCAGAAAGCAAGTCACTTAAGAAATCAAATTAACTGCAGAGCTAACATTTATTTCCTGTTTCCTAAGAAAACAAAGAAAGGGCCCAATGCTCCTCAGTCCTTCTGAGAAAGATCCCATGAGCAGTTTTCAACCAGGTAAGCTTTCCCCCCATCCAAAACAGAGTTTGCCCTTTGAGGCAGCTTCAAATAACCTCACATACTACTACAAAGAATTTACTGGACTTTAGTACCAAGTACACTGTTTTAGGCACCATTTGGTTGGTCCTGAAAGCAGTCTAAAATAATTTGATTATAAAGATGCTCAATTATACATATATTACAGTATTCATGCTCAGAGTTTCATCAAAGCAGTGTTCTGATCATTTCACATTTGGATTTGATCTTGCCTTTAGGATTTAGGTGAGACATGCACCAGCACTGAGTTTCTGCGTCACCAACATCTTTGACTTCCTGGCTTAACTGAATCCTCAAGAGATGTTCAAAATCAGAAATTGGGTCTTCAGCTCACCTCACATGAGTTAAGAACCTCCAGCTAGCCAGGTCTCAGTAGGTTTCTGTCACAGAGGTTTTGCTAGCAACACCACTTGCACCAGGATGTGCCTCCATCTAGCAAGATGAGATGTTGCAACTAGTTGCAATCACTGCTGTTGCCTCATACTGGTTTCAAGGCAGTAGATTCCATAAAATGTTTTGCTAGGAAAGCTGGTTTCCATTTAAAAAAGAGGGAAAAAAAAAAAAAAAGGACAAATATGCCTCCGAGCAGGCTTTTGAATGCTCTCCTTTGTTAACTAACACAGTTAACAGGCCTGAATATGACAATGAGCTTCATGTCAATAGCCTGCCTCAAAGGGAAAACACAAGTAAAGCAAAGCAGATTGTGATCCAGCAGAGCAAACAAGGCTATGAGTAAACCCCACAGAGCACAAGTCACTGGCGAGCTGGTTTGCAGAAAGGAAGAAAGTGTTAATAAGGCCAGCACTGTGTTCTCTGCCAGGACATCTCTTCCCTTGTGATTGCTTAGCACTATTTGACCTTTATGTTCACAGAGCACTGGGACATGATGTGTTCCACCACTTTGCTTTTGCTAAAGCTACAGTGATCTTGGAGGGAAGTACATCCCAGGACCCTGCTAGCACTGCCACTGGGAACACCAACAGTTAATCTGCGATATGAGGCTTCATCCCAGTGTCTCTGAACCCAGTGGCAAGCACCAACTCACAAAAGCCCCAAAATCCTGTGCAGTACTTGTAGCAGCCACTTTGACATGGTGCATGGGTACTGCCCAACCCAGCCAGCAGCTCTACTCTTGGTGCACACTGCTAAGCACAGCCATGAGAACAGCCAGTGTGGATTTTGTTCAGACTACATCCTGGAAATCCTCTCAGATAATGCATCTGGTCACTCACAATTTCCATCATGGTCCTAGAGGTGACAGAGGGAGACCTCCTCCTGCTGAGGATATGGCCAAAACACCAGACATCCAACATATGTTAAATGAGTTACAAACTCCAATATGATTGTATAAATTTTTGCAGAATTAAGCCAAAACCAGCTATGGGCATGGACTAAGGCATTTCCTAGGCGTGTCTGAGGGTACAGGAGGTGGGTGCCACAGACACCCCATAATACCATATAATTTTTTCAGTGCTGAGGTCCATGTGACTCATGGCCACATCTTAACCTCTGCATCATTGTTTTGCATCTGAGAAAGAAAACATGGAGTTAACTTTGGTACATGTACCAATGAAAATGTAGCCTTCTGCTATTGTCAAGGCTGAACAGCCTCCAAGAAATCAAACTTTGATAGAAGTTTTCTACCTCAAAAAGCTCTAAAAATCTCACTGTATAAGCTTTTTTTTTCCTCCTTCCAAGTGACCAACAATTGCATGCCTCAGCTGCTTGATGCTTACCCTGAGAAAACAAAAAGTGGCCTCTATTCTGAGGAAGAGAATTCATCCTCTGACAAATAAGGTCATTTTAGGTATTGATAAAAATTTACATTAAAAAATTACATCCACAAAATCCCTATTTAGAAAATGCAGTCAATTTTTTTTTTTCAATCACTCCATCATTGTCCAGGTTTAGCATCTACCCAATTTTCAGTTTCTCACAGTAGCATTCATTTGGTTTACCATAATCTTCACATTACTAACCTACACTCTCTATCTATTTGCAGGTAACTTAGAAATTAAAGGTAAGTTACTTCATTGTTTAATCACTTGATATAAAAGATATAATGTCAGTGATCTGGGAAGGGAGGTAGAAGGTGCTGTTTTGCTGGCTTTGGTAGTTTTTTTCTTCTGTGCCTATGTGGTAAGGCAACAGTAATAAATCAGAACAAAGGAAATAAAGCAGTAAGGCTTTAGGGAACATGTGTTTTAGGAGAGAAACTTGGCTCGCCACTAAAAGCAGTATTGCCTTATAACGGATGTTTAAAAATCAGATGTTTAAAGAGACAGACAAAAATTATATAAATACAAGTGACTTACAGGGCTGTGCAGCTTTCAAACAGTGCATCAACACAGTTCCTCTTTCTAGCTCTTCCTGGACCTGGCCTGACAAGACCCCCCCGAGGTCCAAAACAGCAACAGTAAAACAGCAGCAGCAGCAACACCTCTCATCAATAAGCAATGCTCCAACACATTAGGTTGCAGACAAAGGATTAAAGAATTAAAACAAAACCAAGCAACTGACATAGTGTTTTCCAGGGTTCTCCAGCTGCTGTTGACCATGCTATTGCAAATCAATGTCAGCTAGAGACATGCTTCTGGAGGAGTAATTTGTCTTCCCTGGGGTCCATACATCTCTTGCACTGTGGTGTTATGGCAGCAGTTCCACACTGCAAGAAGGGACTCTGCTGGAACCCCTTGTTCCCAGCCTTGGGTGGGCAGAAACTCACCAACAGAAGTAGTAATTACTTTGGAACAGAGTTTCTAAGATATTTAGGAGCCTAGACATGAAGAGAAGTGCATGGTGAAGTTTTCCAAGGCCTCAAAGTGTGTCAGGCCTCTTCAGACTCAATCCCTGAGATAGTAATTCTCCTCTCCCTTCAACCTCCTCAGGAATTTTTGAAAGCCCACTAAGTGTGTGCTTCTCTGCACCTTTGGGCACCTAAACACCTCTGCAGAAACATGTAGATTTTATGTCCCTTCCCCTCCTCTTGTGGGCTGCCTGTAGGACTCCCAGCCAGGCTGGTGGCCAAGGAGCAGCACTGGACTGACCACTGCTAAGCAATCCTGACTGCTGTCAGGACACAAGAGATCCCAAGAGGATGAAAGGGCTCTTGTTTATCTGCCCTGTGCCTTTCACCTTTTTAGGGTAACTAGTCTCTATTTCATTTAATGCAACAGCTTTGCTGCCTGTGTTCTGCCCATACACTTTTGGCCAACTATTCTGACATTAAAAGTGCCCTACATACACTTTGCTTGTGATGCTGGTCTGCCTTTCTGAATTTTCCCCTTTTCTTGTGCTTTATCAGTTCCAAACCTAAAAAAAAAACAAACCCCAGATGCCAAGAACAGAGTAGTGACTGAGGTGCAGTCTGTGAAAAGGAGTAGAGAGGGAAGACACCGTAAATGGGCGTTAGGGAAGGTGTGGCCCGAGGGTGATTAATGAGCTTATATCTCTGATGTGTCCTTACTATAAACAGTAGGCAGACAAGCAGAGCCAGCAGCATGAAGTGGTCAGGGGCAAAGAAGGTGGAGCTGTGTCTCCCCCCATCAGCAGCAGCCCGGATGGTTGGTGTATGCTATGCTGGTGGGAACTAGAGATTCAGGTTTAGCATTGCTCCTCCTAAGTGAGCTTTGACTGTGGTGCACAGTGGGATGTAAGAAATGGGTAGAGAACAGCACACATACTTGCAGAAATTTGAGAGAACAGAGGGAGAAAAAATACAATTCCCTTTACTAACACCAAAACAGCAAAATCCTGCTAAAAGGGTCTTATGGTGCAGCAAGAAAGTACCTGTGCTTTTTACCCTCCTTCCCTGGAATTTTCCTCTGTCAGGAGATGCCAGGCACCCACACTGTGGTTTGCAGCTACCTGGTGCACAGGGATGAGGTACCATGGCACATGCAGGCAGGTCATAAGAAAGGGTGCTCCTTGGGGCAGGCTTCTCCTCTCTGAAGGATGACAAGAGGAAAGTCATTTCAGTCACAGCACTTCTCCCCATCTGCCACCTTGGAAAGCCTACCAGGAAACACCAGGAGCATGCAGGGTTGGCTGGATTAGCTGTTCAAAAGGCTGAGGAGTGCCAGCACTGCCTGGTCATGAAGTCAAAACAGGACACATACCAAGAAGAAAGTGCAGACACCAGCACTCTGAAATCATACCAGCCTCCCATGGCCACAGCTGCCTCTGGTCATGGGGTCAGGCAGTCTCCTGTGGCCTTGGGCACCTCTGGTACCAAAGGGGAGCCTGAGGCTTTCTCCTTTTGAGCAAGTCAGGTGGGTAATCAGGCAGCAGCACCAAGCCCAAACTGCCAGGAAGTCTTGCCAGCAGGGCAAGGAGGTTCATTACTGCCAGAGGTCCTCAAACCAGGATGGTATTTTACCAAATGTGGCCATTTTTGGAAGGGTGCATCAAGGAAAATATTATTCTGCAGTGATCAGCTCTGAAAGCAGACAGGATAGACACCTATCTTATGGGAAATGCAGTTATCAGGCACCGATCCTACAAACTGCAGGCTCCTCTGGGTCACACAAGCAGAAGTAACACGTCAACTCAAAGGGAGCTTCCCCTCACAGAGGAGCTCTCCAGGCTTCAGGAAGTGAAACCAGAGAGAAATCTGGAGAGAGGATCAGGGAAGGAAAAGGAGGACCTATGATCAGGGAAAACACAGATCAATTTGGAGCAGCTGTCCTGCAGTATTCAATCAGATCACAGCACTGCCCATTGCTAGGGATAAATGTGCAAATGAAACTTCTGAAATCCTGTTTTAAATTAAAAAAAAAAAAAAAAAGTGAGAAAAATCCAAGCAAAAAAAACTTCAATGCATTTTGGCTACTTCATTCATTGCTTTCTGGTTCCTGAGCCTGTGGAGTATATTCAGCTCTCATTTTCAATCTTTTCTCCATGGCTACAAAAGAAAAAAGTATGCTTTTTAAGATTGCATTGTAATGAAAACAGAAATTTCCTCCTTGTTCTCTGTTTCAGGATCCATGCCTCTGAGGAAAGCTCAGGGTATTGTTGAATTGTGAGAAAACAGAATAGGCAACACTAGAATTCCAGAGGTGGATAATCATGGGTAAGCTCAATGCAAACTTCTTTCATTTCCTTTTTTTTTTTTATAAACTAGCCAAGTCTGAATTGTTGTTAGAATGAGATACCAATTTTAAACAGTGAAAAAACAACTGTATAAAACAATCTGTTCAGAATCCTTAAAGAAAAAAGCTGGGTTACTTAAATGCAGCATGCTCTATTAATAGCTCCAACCCACTCTAGTTTGATTTTCTCTGGTTACACTCAGGAAAAGTTTCCACTTCTTGTAGCAACCACTACTGAGCTAGACAGCATTTTTGCTGCTGAAAGGAAAACACACTGCAGCAAGCATTTCACAGAATCACAGAATATTAGGGGTTGGAAGGACCTCTGAAGATCATAGATTCCAGCCCCCCTGCCAGAGCAGGACCAAAACTAGGGCAGATCACTCAGAAATGCATCCAGGTGGGTCTTGAAAGTTTCCAGAGAAGGAGACTCCACAATCCCTCTTTTCAGTTGTGCCCTGTGATAGGATGTAAGGTACTGGTAGCAGATGAAACACAGGAAGTTCTACCTCAACATGAGGAAAAACTTCTTCATTGTGAGAGTGACAGAGCCTAGAACAGGCTGCCCAGGGAGGGTGTGAAGTCTCCTGCTCTGATGACCTTCAAACCAGTCTGGATCCTCTGTGGCCTGCCCTGGGTGACCCTGCTCTGGCAGGGGGTTTGGACTTGGGGATCTCTAGAGGTCCCTTCCAACCCCAAACATTTCATGATTCTATGGTTCTCATGCAACAATGACACCTGTGACCAGAACACAGTCAAAGCCATAGCTTTAGCTACTGCCAAGCACCAGAGCCCTGTTGACAGTCACTAGAGTCCACCTCACTCTTGAGGTGCTAATGAGGGGACATCACAACTCCACCCAACACATACCCAAATATATGAGCATCACAACAAATTCTCATCCTTCTGCCATACTGTGGCCACAGCGCCCAGGTTTGTGCATCACAGCACCCACAGACTGGGTCAGGGTAATCTCCAGCAATCCAGCTAAGATAACTTTCTGCCTGCTGTGCATATTTTGCAGTGGTGCAGAGCAGATGCAATGGTGGTCACGTCTGGCCCCCCACATGCATAGTTTTCAATATTATCATTGATTGAGCAGGAGCTATTCTGAGGAAGAAAAAATGCTAAGCCCAGAGCCTAAGTTATTTCTCTGACCCTGAATGCTTTAAACATAATATTTTATTTGGCTGGTTATAGAAAACATGTGGCTAGGCCTTCATTTTTTGGAAGGTTTGATCTGCAACAGCAAAACCAAAGAAAAATAACTGAACTTTTATTCTGCCTCTCTTTTCTATGCACATCCCTGAAGCAACACAAACTGCTCTCACCTGAATTTTAAGTTCTGAATATATTTGATAATATTCTATTTCCTCTGCAGGAATATAAATAAAAAGATTAACACCACAATCTACAGGGTGGTCGCAAACAGGAAAATGCCCCCATGAAAAGTTCATGCTCCAAGAAAAAATGGGAAGGTTCAAGATCATCAGTTATTACAAAGGCCATGAATAGTAGCAAGTTCAGGACAGATCTGAAGAGCAAAACCACATTCAACTGAGTTCTACTATATTCAGCAGCAGCAAGGAAAATCATTCAGGGCTTAACAGCATTAGAGGCCTTACCCAAGTGATGAGGGACTAGTTTACAGGACCATTTTGGGGAGAAAAAGCTTTGTTTCAAAGTTCCAGTTCCAATTCTGACCTAACATCAGGGTCCAAATATAGCCTTTCCACTGTTAAAAAATTAAACAAAAAACAAACGAACACAGTTATTCATGTCCTTGAAACCCTGCACACATCAATGAGCTCAAGCAGCATTTACAAGAGAGTTGCAGGATGAGAGACATTGTAACACAACAGAGGAGCACAGCAAGGGAATTGCTCCCAAACCTGTTTGCTATTTTCCCCTCCCTGTCAGCAGTTACTACTGGATTCAACCCCCTTCTAAACCTCTCTTAAGTACATGTTACAAAATGAAGAGTTCTCTTCCAAGGATAGGTAGAAGAGCTTAAGCCCCCAGGCGGCAGGATGAGTGCAAACTCACTGCAGCCACATGCGGGGAGGCTCAGACTCACCCTTTATCTCAGGAAGGCGGCTGCTGTGCCAGCACATGCAAAGTGTGCACACACGTTGTCATTCTACTGGCTCAGCTCCAGGGATGGCTATTTCCAGCTGAGGGATGGCATCAAGCAGCAATAGGAGGTAACATTTCCAGCCTTTCCATCTGTTCCTGCAGACAAAATTATGTAGTTAAAGTATTTCTAAACATCTCAAAGCAGCCAGAAGGTTATGATGGTTGGGACAATGACACATCCTTCCTCAGGGGTAAATCCCTCAGCTATTCCCTAAAGCCTCTCCTCAACTCAGCGAGCATAAGACCTATAACTCACTTCCTTCTTTTCCCCTGTTGACTGACCAGCTAGCCCAAGCTCCCTTTATCTATTAGCAGAGGACAAGCCCACAGTTTAAGACATCCATGCTCTGCAGTCAGCAAAGCAGTTGCCATTGTTAGTGTTTTCACTAATGAGCCATGGCCCCCAAGCTCGGTGCCTGTGCCCCAGCTGCGGGCCCGCTGCCATCCAGCAGCTGGCACTTGGCACAGCAGCTGTGTGTGACTCAGGCTAGCAGGAGCCTTTGGAGATGCCTTCCTCTGATTTATATCTGCAAGTGGCTCTTTGTGTTTGGACCATATTGTTGGCATGCCAGCTACACTGTAAAAATCTGTTGTTAATAAACTCCACTTTCAGACCATGGCAGCTCTTTCCAGGGCACAGCTTTGTACTGCTGGCAATGCTTGCTCCTGCCCCATCAGCTGGCATGGCTGCTGATGCACTTCACATTGGAAAAACCCTGTGATCTTGTATGTGAACAACTCCTGGGAAATCCCAGGTTCACAGTGTCTAGTAGCCTGCTTCCTTCTTGCTCGCTTCCTTCTTGCTCCACCTCCTTCTATCTTTTGGTGTGTAGTTCAGCAACCATGGCCTTGAAGCCAGCTGTGGGAAAAGCCTCCCAGCACCTGCAAGCTGAGGTCCCCCTTAGAAAAGAGGGAATTTCAAAATAAAAAAAACAAAACAAAACAAACAAACAAACAAACTAAAAAACAACAAAACAAAACCAAAAAAACCCAACCAAAACCCAAAACACAGAATGACAAGAGGTGGATGTGACCAGATGTCACAAACCCTTGAATCCCGGGGAATCTGAAGAATGTTACCTTAGCTCTAGCAACAGAAATGTTACTGTTCTGGGCAGTGTATTCCTTCAGAGAAGCAGATACCTCTGGGAAAGCTGTTCTGCCACATGTTCTCTCCGCACGAGGAAACCTGTCTTGTGGAATCTTGTTTTGTGTAGGCCTAAATCTGTTTCAGATCTGGTCTTTAACCTCTGTGCCTCAGATCTGTAGCTGCAAGATGGAGTGTTTCTTCTTTTGCTCACCTTTCCTGCAAGAAAGCAAAAGGAAAGGTGAGCTTTGTCCTTTAGAAAGCCAAAGAGCACAGAAAGGAGAGGCCTTAAGAGGATGGAGCTACATTGAGGATAACTTCTTCCCTCTGCTTGGCACTTTACTGGTCTCCTTCCTAATGCGCTGTCATGCATTTGTGGCCCCACTGGTGACACTAATTTTTCTTGCAGGGCTTACTCCTGTAGCCCTCAGAGCAGCTGGGACTTCCCTTGCAACTTTGGTCCTAGCAAGTTGCATTGGAAACTGCTCAAAAAAGGGCTGTTATTTTGCAAAGTGGCAAGTTCATTTATGGAGCTGTATAAATAACAGAGCCATGTCTGCCACCTGGACTACACTCTGCTTAACAGCTGCTGCATCTCTCTCCAAAACTGGTGACATTTCATAGCGGGTAAAGTGACTCGTGTGTTACACTGCAGCCTCTCATCCAGGTCAGATTTGTGGCGCATTTGTAGATTATCAGCCAAAAACGGTAGAAGTAACTTTCACTTCTCAGCATTCCCATGGGGCAGGTATGCTTCATAGCAGGCTACATTTCAAAAAAAAAATGATTCATTTCCCCTAAATCATATTTTCAGCTTGCATAAGCTGGATCCACTGAAACTACACCAGTTTACATCGGTCCAAGAAAGCCACTCTGTATTTTCATGATGTGGAGCTCAGTCCTGGAAGGCTTTGAGCAGCCTCTTCACAAGACAGACTGGATGCCACCCGTGGGGCATTGAGCCCAGACCAGCAGAAGTGGAATTTGGGAGGCTGGTTTGCTTTTGCTTTCTTTGAGAAGAAACAGGGCAGTACTAGTCACAGTGAATGACAATATGAGTATCAGAGGAAATGTCCAGCAAACAAAACACTTCCGGATTGAAACTAGGAGCTGGTGCTGGAAGACAGCTGCGACAGCCTCAAGAAAGCACCTGACATGGGTAGTCAGGAGAAAACAGGATTGGACTGTGATACTCATCACTGCCATCAGACATAGGATATCAACAGCTTTTCATACCAAGAATTGAAGGAATTAACACTTCCATTCAGACACCCAGAGAAAATCAGAAAACACAAGATGGCCATGTGTGACTGGAACAAACACTTCAGTGCTGGCTCTGCACACAGTGCTGAATAAGTGGGTCCTGTGCAGTGCTGGGAGCTCAAGGTGAAGGAATGTGTGCAGTCTCTTACCCTGTCCATGCCATACTAATAAAAGTGAATGAGGGCTTCTAGACCTCCCTTTTCCCAGCCCTTTGTGGCAGTTTATTCCTGGGCAAAACCTCTCTTCCAAAAACTGACAAGTCAGACCCAAGGTACACATACTGAGAAGTTTAGAATCCAATCTGAAATTAGGCAGAGCCACAGAGTGATGCATTAAATGTTGTGGCTGTCCACAGAAACATCCACCCAAGGACAGCAGCATTCTCTGCAAAACAGGGTTGAGCGTAGGTAACCCCATCTTAAACAAGGAGACTGAGAGCCACAGAGATTAAAGGCTCCTGCCCTTAAAATAAAAACAAAACCTGCAAATCCAACAGCAAGCAAAATTCTTGTAGAATTTGTGTACCTTGGTTGAAAACTGCAATCTAGGAGCTGTGTATTCCAGCAGCTGCCGAGCCCTGGAGGTGCCCGAACTTGCTCTTCTGCCTCCTAGTTCAACTCACAGCTTCTGTAGCACCCACTTCCAAGCATGTCCAGAGCTGCTCCAATCCAAACATCTCCTTTCCACCTCACACCTGAGCGCTGCCAGGGTTTGGCATCACTGTTTAGGGCTGGCAGTGCTGTCCCCATCCCCGTGAGGGACCAGCTGCAGTGGAAGCACACTGTGTCACCTGGAGGTGACACACGGTTCGATAAGCACTGCCACCCCAAGAAACGCCTTTTTCTGTAGCAGCACAAGAGATCGAGTTCTCCCTGGGAGCACACGACCCTCTGCGCTGCCCTATGCAGCTCCCGTCCTGTCTGCTACCCACCCTGTGCGGGACGAGGAGCTCCCCAGCAGCCTTCCCACTCCTCAGCCACCTCCAAGGGCGGGAGACTCAGCGAGCCCAGGGCAGGGCAAGAGGGAAGGGAGCAGAAGCCTGCACCGGTAGGGAAAGCGCCCGGTGTGGGATCAGCTGCCCCCAGGCAGTTCCCACGCAGCAAGCCGGGCCCTGCCCTTCCCCCGGGCTCAGGCGCTGTAGCCTTGGCGCCTGGCAGGGGGTGCCAGGCATTCGGCGGCTAGCAGGTCTGCCTTGGATCGAGGCTGGAGCATTCCCCAGCAGACCACAGAGTGCAGCAGAGCCTTCAGTTACCTTAAAGCCCTCCGCAGCTTTGAATATACGCAGCAAGAGCACTTTGCCCTTGCTTTGCAGATGCTTTGCAGTATCACACAGGAAGGTGGTAGCAAACTGCAGCCCTTGTCCAGCCTCCTCCACACCCTGCAAAGGTAACAGAGAAACACAGAGATGGGGCCAGCTGTGCCTTTTGCCACTTTTTCGGTATAACTGAGGTTTAAGGCAGAGCTTCAGAAATCATATGCTCATTTCTCCTCTTGTTGTGTGAACGGGGTGGTTTCAGACAAGTAACAAAACATAGTAGCTTGCCCCAGTGCTGTAATCCTCTGCAGTCTTCTCAAGCACAATCATCAGCCTGGCCTACAGCTTATTTACCCACTTCCAAAATTCTTAGTCTGACAACTAACAATGCATTAATCACTGTCAGACTGTGAATTTCTGTTTCAGTTCCTCTGCAGGCATCTGTCAGAATCACAAAAGATTAATTATCACACTAGCCTGGATGCAGAAACTCAGCCCCTGCCTGCAGATGAACTCTCCATCAGACACTTTGTGGCCCTTTCAGCAACTGCTGCCATCTGCAGAAAATTCACCTGGTTTTCCACTCATTCATCCTCATATTTCTAGCTCTGGGACTGGGTATTGGTCCTTTGCATTGGTATTGGACCCAAGCATTGGTCCTTTTTCAGCCTCACAAGCAGCACTAAGAGAGAGGACCACACCTTCCCTGCAGCACTAGCCCATTTCAGGCACTTGGGTTCCCTCTTTGTTAACTTTGTTAAGAAAGTGCCTCCTCTTTCCTTCATATTCACTTCTGTACAGATCACTTCTAACCTTCCAGCCACACAACACTCTAAAGTGTGCAGTATTTAGAACTGTGAAACATCCTGGACAAAATTAAGCCATCCTCTATCCAAAGCCTGTGCGATGATGAGCAAACCCAGGAGCAGTCCCTGAGAGGCATCCAAGCTCTGCCACAGCAGATGAAGCAGCTGCATCACTTCTTTGAAAGAGCCCTGACAGACTGAAATATATTTTTCCTTTGCATCTTGAAGTCTGGACCCAGCTGTCTGCAGGGAACAGACACTGCCAAAAGATGGAAGGATACCAAGTGATCATCTGCACGTGGTAGCTCTAACTGTTTATGCACGCTGGTGCAGCATGAAATGCCTCTGGAGCTGATGCAGTTTGTGCTACAGTAAAGCTGTGTCCCACAGCATAGGCACAGCTGTTTCCCTGGGCAAGAGGAAATAAAAAGGCACAGATATCTAAAGTACTTAAGTGAGAATAACTAAGTTTTTTTTTATGTTAGTTTTTACTCAGATGCAAACTACTTCAATAACAGGAGTGCTAGACATGTGTGCCTAGAGACCTCTCAGCACCAGCAGCAGCCAGAAGAGCCTGTTTCAACCACCTTTTACTGTTGAGCACTGCCCAAGGAAGTCTGTTTTCCCCCTCCCATGAATGTTTCTCTGTGTGATTCAGCAGCCACCTACAAAAAGCAATTTGGAAGATCAGCGAGTTTACTGGGACAGAGGGAAAAGCCAGGAGAGCATCTTCCTGGGTGAGTGGGAACGTTTCAGTAGATGCTTTGGATCACACAAGCCTTTTAACACATCCCAGGTGCCACAGTTGTTTCAGTTCTTGTTCCTCTCTCTGTAGTAAAGGTCTGAGAAGTAGGAATTGACAAAAGCAAGCAGTAAACAAAATCAAGTATTTGTACATGGCACAGCAGCTTCATTCTAACAGCCTTTGAGCATGTGGGTTCATTTACAGAAGGAAAATGCTTGGCACAGGCAAAGCAATATAATCACACTGCCACTGACATCACATATGTTGAAATGTAACCTAATATAGCAGTAACTTTTTCTGTTGGGAAATCTAGCTTACTCTTACTAACAATCACTTTGGGAGATTCTTGCTCCCAAAAGTTAAATTCTCCAAGCATTATGCTGACAAAGATTGAAATGTTCAATTTATACTAAGAAATCCCCTCCTGTAAAGAAACTCCACAAATTCCTCTAAATACCAGCACTGCAATGGATCCCCACAACCACTGGCCTTTAAACACTGTTCCAACCAGAGCTTCCCAGCCTGCTGTGCTGCTCATAAACCCCTGAGAAAGCAGCTGAGTCGTCCTAGAGCTTCACTTTTTCATATATTTATGAAATGTAATTGATTCGCCATGTTCCAGCTGCTGGCTGACACTGTGAAAAGGACAGAGCTAGACCAACCCACACTTCTGCCTTCTCGCCAACGAGTCTATTTGTGGCCCTGCCCAGTGCTGGAAATAAACTGCTTTTCTAGCAGAGCTGCACTGCCGAGCATTGGGCTCTCTGCAGAGGGCACAGCAGCCTCAAAGACAGTCATTTTAACTCAGATTTTCAAGTTCTCACAAGGGGTTTCAGAGGGCTGCAAATGCTCTTGGGATTGGTGGTGAGAGGGGAAGAGGAAGGAGGTAAAAAAAAAGAGTTGTCTCCCCTCCCCATGCTTGGGAAGATGTCCTTTAGGGTCTGCCTGCTCCTTTCCATTACATTTCTTCTTCCAGCTGGAAGATCCCAGCCTCATAACTGCAGTGCTGAGTATATTTTAAATGACTCACTAATGTTTGCATACATATGCCAGATGCTTTCTTTTTAAATAAACAAACAGAAACCTCAAACACTCTCTGAGAGATAGAACCTTTTTCCTACAGTGAAGGCCAGAATGGCTGCTTGTGCAGTGGAAGAAGGTTTCCCCCACTCTCCAGAATCCCACTTTATGAATATTTCTCCTCCCTTCCTTGTCCCTTCCACTGCCCCACAGGTCATCCAGACTTTGGGGAGGGGTGGAGATACTGAGAAATGTCACAGCTGTTTATTTCCTCCTGCAGCACCTAAGAAGAGGGGATTTTGGAAGACAACAGCTGAACAAAGCTGATGAGACCTGCATTAACACAGCCTTTGATGGATGTTCATCAGAGCATCTGTCCATGCAAAAACCCCTAGCTGAAAGGGGCAGTACCCGAGGTGGCCACAGAGGGGTTTTTTCAATAATTTATGCCTGAGGCTTCCAAAGCTACTTAGGTACTTTGTTAATTTTGTACAAAACCCTTTTTCTACCAGTATTTCACTTAACTCACTGGGAAATTAAGCACTGTGATTTCCCAGTCCTAACACTCAACTTTGATACACAGTTCCCATGTTCTTTCTATCATGAAAAGGGCACTGCTACACAAGGGATACCTGAGATAAACAGTAGATGTGCAGATATGGGCCATCACAGAGTTTGGAGTCAAAAAGCTCAGATCCAAAATTGCAGGGAACGCGATACCAGTGAGAAGTGATCTCTCTGTGTTTGCTCTATAAGCTTTACTCCCATGTGTCAGCTCTCACAGGCAAAGGAAATGGCTGCTGCTCCACGGACACACAGCACCTTTCTTTGTGGGGAGCTGTTCATACACTCTGAGCTGATTCCACAGAGCCAAATCACCATGAAATTTTAAATAAAAAAAAGTGAAGTGTATATTCCTTTTATGTCTTGTGCAAAGGCATCAGCTCCCAAATGCAAGAGGGATTCAGGCAAGTGCTCCATGAGATGTGACTAGAATATGTTTCTTCTGAAGTCTTTTAATCAGAAGTAGTAATGTATTCCCTCTTTTCCCCTAAGACTTGGAAATTACATTTTAGCGCCTGCCACAGGACTGTCAGGATCAGCATTTCAAGTAGCAATTCAGCCTTTATCAACATTCAACAGCATTGTAAGTCGGGAATAATTAACGTAATATTAACATAGAATTATCAAGAAGGTAAGGCTGGTAAGTGTTCGACATCAGATTCATTTAGTATTTACTGCAATAACGTGATCAGCAGGAAGGCATTTAACATAAATGTCAACTTCAGTGGGTTGTCTCAGGGCAGTCAAGAGCAGTTCAGAGGTGTGCCCCCCTCTGTACTTACCACCCTCAAGCTCTCCAGAGTTCTTCAGTTCACTCCTAGTAGGATCATCTTGGGAAGCAGCTTCATGTATCTGCATCAAAACAGAAAACAAACATTTCTGTAAACCCACAAGCACTTTACCATGATGCATACCAGATGAATATAGAGCTACACTGTACAGATAGATCATACTTAGAATATATATAGAGAAATGACAGGTAAGAATCTATAGGAATGATAGATAAGAGTCTACAGAGCCGTATCTTCATATTTATGCACATGACAAGATACATAACATCAAATTCATACATCCATTCAGTAGAACATTGGGGCTTTTACAGAAACTGTTTCTTGTCTTTCGGAGGACTTATTAGACAGCGTAATGTATACTGTGCTTAGCTACAACAATACACACACATATATATAAATACATAAAAGTATACAAATTTAGTCCAAGATTTTGCATCATAACAGAGAAAGTCAACTAAGCTACTTTTTTTTTAACACCTGAAAAGGATTTACTTTCTTTCAGGACAACTAGGTATCAGTTCAGCAGTTCTGGGGCCTGATTTCTTCATTTCTGTTCCCTCAATCTCCAGCATTACTCTAGTACAGCTGAAAGAAAAAGGAAATTGGCTGAGGGGTTTGACTGAGCAGGGCTGAAGTAAATGTCTAGTGGGATTTTCAAGCACACCAAGGCTGCTACCTTACCCTGACATTAGCAGAAGTGAGGTGCCCAGGCATGCTGGAAAATCCCTGTGCTGCTTAAGTCTCCTTGTCACAGCACGGTGCATATGACAGAGTGCCTGGAGCCAGGATCCCACTACATTTCAGTGGAACTGGAACACCTGGACCCAGTAAGTTCCATCGGTGAGCATTCACAGCACTGCAGGACTGAAGTACATGCCCTGGGGTGTATCCCTGCTGCAGCTCTGATTGCTCCAGAACTGGGGTACAAAGAACAGGGAACAACAAATGTGCACAGAGAAGCAACAAACCTTTGCTCAGCAAGATAAGCCCTGAAGGCCAGATTCTGCACCATCGATCACAGAGCTGATATAAGCAGTGTGCAGGACAGCAGGTGAAGGATCAAGACTGACTCAGGAGAGAAGGCACCTCTAACACTATCCCAACAGTCTGAAGCAGTGGTGAGGGCACCTACTATAATCTCTTTGCCACATATGGGGCTTTAACTATGTCAAACATGTCTTGAATTAAAACCACATCTGTCTTTCAAAGAAGAACTTTTCCTGCCAGTAAAAGAATGTTAACAATCTGCTGCTTGGAATTACATCTAGATAAGCAGTTTCAAGACACTTCCTCTTCCTGGGACCTGCAAAGAAGTTTCTCAGAGAAGATCTGCTCACTGCAGAGATGAGAGAAGTCAAGCTAGCCTTCTGCAGCTTAAGATGGCACAGTCCCACTTGAATCCAAGTCACAACACTTCTTAGTAGATGCCATGCTTGTTTGACTTTGTACAGACCAAGTGCTATAGAAAAAATGTAAATATTTTTATGGCCTGGCTTGCTTAAAAGCCTAGGAGGAAGGCTGGCTAAGGAGAAAGGAATGCTATGCACATGCAGCAAAACAAATTTAATGAAAGATGGAACTCAGAGGTGTTCTTTAACCCAGGGACAGAGTGCTTTGCATTATTAAACAGCGGTTGTTTGGTGCACCACAAAGAGAGCATTACAGTCTAGATAACACAATTAATAATGAACTTTCAAATGCAAAGTACAGTCACCATCAGCATGACCTCACTCTCCTCATTTGCAGAATACAGGCTGGCTTTACAGAGCTCCTCACTAGTCTCAGCTTGCTTTTGAGAAACCAGCCAAGGGTCCAATTCTCTCCCTACTGGTGGAGGCAAAGCCAGGCTCCTCATGGAGTCACGCAGGGCAAGGACAGGGGAAAACGTGCACAAGATGGAATATGGGAAAATGAGATACTAGGAAAGGTGTTTTCATCATGAGTGGTCAAACTTTGGAGTTGGGTGCAGATAGGTGGTGGGTCCCCTGTTCTTGTAGATATTCAAACATAACTAACCATGGTCACTGAGCAACTTGATCCAGTTGCACCTCTCTTAAGCAGGAATTGGAGTACCAAGTACTACCAGCCTCTGATTCTTTGTTTAACCCAAAAGGGCACTTTTGAACAAGGTATTTGTCACTATCTCTTTTTCTTGCATGCCTCCTGTATCAGTATATCCCAATCAACTGGATACCAGATCCACTGTACTATCTGACCAAGCCTCCAGCCAAGTAATACCTAGGAAATGTGGACCTAGAAATTGGCTTGAACAGGGGTTCAAGTTATTTTAAAGACTAGCTTCATCTTTTCATTTGTTGCTCGCTGACAAACAGCCACGTCCTCCAAAACTAGGAGAGAGTCTATCTTGCCCCTCCAGGTGCCTTGCTGTCTTTTCCCCTTGCTCCTCAGCAGCTCCTGCTTGGACCCTTCTCTGCCCCGAGGCACTGGAGGAAGCTGATCCTTTTCCCTTCTTTACCATCAGCAGCCTCTCTGCTCACTGAATAGGGGCTTAAATTTGTCTGTCTTTAAGGTGCATTTGGGGCATCTTTAAATGTGTCTGAACTAAGAAAGGCTTCTGAGAGCTGAATGCAGCTGCAACAACCAGGCAGCAAGCAGCAGTATGTGAAGTGGCCCATGGTTGTGTAGTTGTCCAACTGGGGACCATTTCTCTCGGGCTTTTCATGTGGCCTCACTCCTCTTCTCCTGACATTTCTGGCTTCAGTTACAGCTGTATGTGAACAATGCACCCCGTGTGCACATTTCCCATTTAGTGCACAGGCTTGGAAAACACTTTTAATATGTGATTTACAGGGGTTCTGGCTTGGACTGAAACTGTTCCACTCACATGCTGTGCAAGGGTGGACTGGTTGTAGGCATTTATGGAGGGCAAGGTGGGAGCCAAAAGGCAGGGTTGAAGGCTCTTGGGTCAGTGGCAGATCCAGCATCCATCACTAGCCTATGAAAAGCAATAAGGAAATTACACCATTCCTCCCTCAGCCAGCAGTAGCCCCAGAAAAGCATCCCCCTTTTCAGAGATAAGCAATGTTTAGATCTGGTCAAAAGCAGAAACAACCAAAAGCCTCTGTAGCATTTGAGCCAAATCGTTCTGTGACCTTTTACTTCTCCAGATAATTGTAAAGCACAGTTCCAGAAACTGAAGGAATAGAGAAAATAATAGTTAAACTGAATACTATGGAAAACCACCACCTGATGATTTTAGAATAGAAATGCATTTTAAAAGACAGTTCTCAGGAAAAGCAACATTTCATTTTAAAGCATCAGGCAGCCCAGTTTGTTATCATTTGAGGTCCCTAAATGATCTTTCCAAATGCTCAAGTAACTACATTAGAGACAATATTCTATCCAAAGTCTAATTCCTTACTCAACGTCAATAGTTTCAACTGGAAAAGATAATATGAACTTTGTGTCCTAAAAAGCTGCAACCACATGCAGTTAAAGCAGTAGGGGATGAGGCATCACTGTCCCATGCATACGATCAGCAGATGTGGCATTCAAATGTCCCTTATGATTATATTTGTCAAGGGCTATGGTTGGGCCAGCCAATAATATAAATGACAGATGCTCTCTACTAATACCTCTCCATTCCCCAGGGAGGGGAAGAAAAATGGAGTGAGGGAGAGAAACTTATGGATTGGAAAGCAAAACTAAAATAGCTATAATTAAAATAATAGTAATAAAATGAAATATATACAAATATATTCAAAAACAATATCAAACTCAGTCCTCCAGTGATGGCAATTACATCACTGTCACCACTGATGCTGTGGAACAGTCACTGGAGAAGTTCCAGACTGGACTCAGAAGCAAATGGGAACCAGATTCAGGAGCTGGATCCTGGAAATGGACTTGGGAACACTTGGATAGGGATTGAAGATGGAATGGACAGAGTCTTCTTCAGATGCTGGCCATTGAAGAAGAGACTTGACCCTTGTGATCCCCCAGCTTCATAATGAATATGGCACATATAGGATGGAATCCCTCACTGGTCAGTTCAGGGTCACCTGTCCTGTCTGCTCCTCCCTGCAGGTGCAGCTTTTCACTTTCTGCACCCCCAATGTGGTGCACAAGATCCAGCAGTGGGCTTGCTCTGCACAAGAACAAGTATAAGCATGAACCTTTCTACTTACCAATCCTTGGTATTAACTGTAAACATGAAGCATTATCACTGCTAGAGGCAGATGCTGTCTGTGAAAATCTGCTGCTAACTTCAGACAGAGCTGTAACTTGGAAGAGACTGAGCTGAAAAATAACATCACTGATCAAAATTCATTCTGTTCTAAGTCAAACCAAGACAATTGTGAATTGGAAGACTGCTAGGACTTGATTTTATATACATACATTACAAGATCATGTAATCTCCACTTCAAACGTTGACAAAACACACTTAATCACGTCTTTGAGGATTCTTTACGGATTTGTTGCTTCCATTTAAGTGCAGATAAATGTTTGAGAGCTCTCTAGAAAGCCAAGCCAAGATGATTTCTTCATTGGTTGAAGCACACAATACAAGGGCAGACACCTGAAAGGCTTCCCAGATACTTTCTAAAGAGTCATTGGCAGAGAGGGAAGAGTCTTAATCCTAAATGTACATGTTCCTTTTTCCTTCAGAAACACCTCTGCTTGCAGCAGCTTTTTTTTTTTTTATAAAGCTTTTCCTTTAGTTCAGCCATTTCATTTGTCTTGTGTCAATTTGCTGAAGCAGCCTTCTATTGAAAAAAAAAAAAAATAAATAATTTCCCAATACCAGTTCCTGGGAACCACAAAGGGTGAGGCAGCCCACAGCTTTTAAAAGAATGACATTTCTCTTGGCACACTGATTGTCAACAATGCCACTGTACTCCACATGCAGAAAACAGGTGTCTGAGGATGCCAAGATCCTAAATAAAACTCTATGGCTCAATAGACTTAAAATTTTTCAGCTACACTTGAAAAAAATCCATGCAAAAGTTCTCCCTTATTTCCTTCCTGCTTTTCTCTTCTCTAGATGTCAACATTAGAATTTAAAACCTCCACAAAACATGTTTTTCATGTTTTTTAAATGAGCTTTGCAACCATACACTGGCCATAGCCTAAATATTCACTGAGGACTTTACAAAAGGATAGGGGAAGAAGGCTTCATTTCTCATCTCTACATCAATATTTTTGCTTTAACACTGGCCAACAGCTTGAAGAAGAGATGATGGCACAAAATGATGTAAACAACTGTAGGTCATAACAACCATAAGAGCAGAGAGAAGAAATGAGAGACTGTGTATGTGCACAGGCAATAATAGAGCAAACAATTCATTGCAGAAGTGAAGGCTAATAACCTAGCATCTGCAGGTGGCCAAAGTAAGCTCACCTGTGCAAACATCATTTTGCTCTCCATGCACATTTCCCTTTTGCTAGGGCCTCACGTTTCATAATCACATGCCTTTTTTTTTCCATCTTAGCAGAGGTGGCACTAACTGAATAAAAAGTTATCCAACATCTCATCCTCATCACTCAGCTTCTGGCTCAAGCCTTACATACTGTGCATGATTCCAGAGCTTCTCTGAACACAGAATTATTAATTTTCCATGTAGCCCTCAGCAAGATGCCTATCCTATAGATCCTGTCTGCTTGCAAGCTTTAAGGACTGTAACCATGCAATTCTGTGATGAAACAAAGGAACAGTCCTTCTTATTTAGGAGATGTAGCAGTGTCCATAGAACAGTCAGAAGTGCCCTTTTACCTCAGTGCCTAATTTTGGAATTTTAGAGGCCGACTCTTCATTGGCATCCACATCCAATAATGCTTCCTAGTGTGTCCAGCCTGCCTTGCCACAGTGGGCAGGATAAGTTATATCTTTGCCTGGTGATGAGATGGCTATTTCCTCCTGGGAGCTGGCACTACTGATGGTCACTTCAGCCTGGGCTGCACCCAGCTTTCTACCTCCCTGCCATCTCCCCACTCCTGCTACCACAGCACATGGAGGAGCTGGGGAGAGAGCAGACTGTACTTGCACTCCAGGAGCTGTCTTGGCTGCCAGTTCATTAAGGGGCAAAATTCAAAATGCTAATCCCAATCCACAAAGCCGCCAGTGCACTGGGGTCAATTAGCTCTGCAGCTGCCTTGCCCTGGACACCCCACTGTGACGTCCTTAGAAAATGTTTGCCAGCCCCTGCCATAGATTTTCTGGGAAATAAGCTCCTTTGCCTTCAGACTTGACTTCATCCAAACTGGATTGATTGCCTTTAGAGAGCTCTGGAAGAGCTGGCTCATCTCCAAATGCTACTGAAATAATTTTCCTTTGACATGAATTTCGAGTCATGCCCCAACATGGCTCTACATCTTCCCCCTGCCATAAAGTCACATTTCTTACTTAGGCAATTTAGGTAGGAGTTCAGTTAGGATGGAGCAGGCTGTGCTGTTCCCAAGTTGGCAGGAAACAACAGTCCCTAGACATTAACATGATGGACATGTCAACACAGAGAAACGTATGGTACCAATTAAGACAGTATCAACAATTATGCAGAACACAGTTGAGTGGATTAATTTGTTGCCTGGAGTAAAGGCTGCCAGTATGAAGCTGGCTGTCAAGAGGCACACTTTCATCTTGTGTGCTGCCTTGTGCCAAATACTATGAAGCCCATGTGCACTAAGGATGATGGTTTTCTTTTTCCACCAGCAATTTTGAAGCAGGGAAGGAGCAACCAATTAATACCTCTATGTGCTGCCTCCTTTCTTCTCTGTAAAAAAAAACCCAGATCAGCAAAAACAACAAACACACACACACACACACACACACACACACCAGCAAAAAAACACACAACCCCCCCCCACAGTCTCAAAACACAAAACAAGCAAGAAAAAAACAAAAAAAACCACACTTGGAAAAAAAATCCCGAAACCATCAGTATTCCCAAAGCACTAAAATAAGAACTACAAAGTAACTGGGAAAGGATGGTTCTTTAATTGCTCAAAAAGTTCTCTTTTGCTGAGGGGCTGACGTAGTAGCTCATTTGTCAAACACAATTTTTCTGAGTTCTCTAAGTAGAGAGAAAAAAAAATATGGTTAAGTCATGTGTGACTTTTTTCCAGCTTGCTATTTTTATGCTGACCAGAAGGATACTTACACATTGGCTGTTGCTTCCTATCCATTCTTTGCCAAGGAAGATGCAAGATTACCTTGTGGCTAAGTTCTCCTGCCTTGCCAAGTGCCTTCAAGAGGCTTGGTAAAATACCTTCATTCTAGGGGGGCTGTAAGAACAAGCAGCTGATTTTCTCTAAAAGCCCTATGTTTTCAAAATACTACATAGGTCTATGGCCATCAGAGTATTAAACAGCAAAGAAAAAACTAGGACTTGTAAATAATCACTTGCTGCGTTAATAAGCAGCAGCATTTGAATTCCTGCTAAAGCTTTGTACCAGCTGTGCTTTGTCTCAAAATCCAATTAAAAAAAAATCTGCTTATGCTTGTTCCTATAATATGAAGAATATTGAACCACCCTTCATAATTTCTGCTGTTGCTTACAGAGCATATGATCCCACAACAGGCTCTCATTTCTCCATATTTAGCCTTGTTAAACTACAGCATGCCTACCTGAGATATAAATTACCTTGAGGCTTGGAATGATGCCATCCTGAGTAAGGAAACTATTCATAACACTGCACTCCTTAATTTAACGCAGGCAAAAGTCCCCTGCCCACTTAAAACACAGCACACAGTGATCAGTCATTGGTGAAATCCAGTTTTAATCCAACATTCCCAGTAAACACATTGTTCTCTGAGCAGCAGAGCCATGAAATCTGGTTTTCTAAAGGTGTATATCCTATATGCCTTATTCCCCAGCCATTACATTTGCACAGTACTTGCAGTTTGGCAATATTCCCATCTCAAAACCTTCCAGATCCTATTATCTTTATTCCTACTACTACTCCTTGGGTAAATAATCCAGAAGTTGCAAGATCCCAGAAACTATCTCCTCCTCAGGCCAGAGACAGGGTTGCCCTTTCTTAGGTATCACTCTCATATGAGCCTCTCCTACTTTGACACTGATTCTCAGGAAAAAGTAGTTTTCAGACCTTTTCCCCTTGGCCAAATTTGAGCCAAACTGCTCAACACTTACCAAAACTTTTTAGATCGCAGAATATATATACAGTGTAAGAAATCAGACTAACACAATTCATATCTACTATGTGCAAAGTGCAATTTATATCTGCACTCTTATCTGTGACATGTAAGTGCAAAAGGGCATGCAGCAAACTGTTTATCAGGTGCTGAGCATGAAGTCTGAGGGTGTTTCTGTCTAATAAGCAATGATTTACTGATATCGCATAAATAACACAGCAGACTTAATGGGATACTGAGCCTTCAGAGAGGCACTTCATGCTGCCCACCAGTGTCTCAACCACTGCACTCAGGAATGGGAAGGAATGCTTGAAGCTACTTTCAACATCTCCACCAAACTTGGATATATTTCTGGGCCCAAGTACTTGGCCCCAATTTTCTAACTTAGGGTTCATTTTTCTTCATCTTAAGAGCCCTGTGCCCAGGGTTGTTTACTTTCCTGTGCTCAGGGATTTGCATAGACCCAACAACCTTA
Organism: Ceyx melanurus; assembly: GCA_024611195.1. Lineage (NCBI taxonomy): Eukaryota > Metazoa > Chordata > Aves > Coraciiformes > Alcedinidae > Ceyx > Ceyx melanurus. Next base: position 49,146 of record JANHGL010003655.1, on the reverse strand, counting down.
AAATGAAAAGATAAAAACTTTGACATGCACTTCCTGGAAAGGTGTTGCCACAACCTTGAAATCTTCTGCCTGGCACAGCATCTTCCTGGTAAACACCAGCAGAGGTCTGGATAGGTAACTTGCATGAAGAGGGGAGAGGCAGTTCTCAAAGCACACAGGCACAGGTTGCCCCTTTGATGGCTTCCCTCTGGAAAGGAGCTCCTCAGGGCACACAGCAGCTCCTCACAGTCCATAGAGTTCCCCAAGCACACAGATGCCTCCTGCCCTCCAGCCCGTGGCCACTGCTTCCAAGCTGAACTGCCCTGAGGCTCCTTCTTACCTGCTCCTTCCAAAGGGGCAGAGGAGACTAACAGGAATGCCAGGGAGAACTCAGGAAGATCAAAACAGGGCAGGCAAAATTGTATCTATTCAGATGTGCCCAACTATAAGTTTTTTCTTCAATTAAACTTCTAAACATCTACACCATTAAGAATTTTGATGAGGGGAAAAAAACAACTCCCTTTTCTTTTTCCTCCTGATGGCATCTGCAATAAAAACATCTCCTAAACATCCCTTCACTGCCATCTTTTTTTTCTTTTCTAGTTTTTTCTCTTACTAATTTTGATCTTTCCCAATGTGAAACGTTTGCAAAAATGGCAAGATAATAAAGCATTCACAAAACAATAAAAATGAGATATGAAAACTAACCACAAGACTTCATTTAGACTTTCTAGCACAAGGAGAAAACCAGAAAACTTAAGTTTCCAAAATACCTACATATCACCTCCCCTAAAAAAAACCTTCTGAAGTCTTTCTTTGAAAAAGTACTTTTGAATATATGGACATGGGCATCTTCTGAAAGATGTCAGGTTCTGGTGAAGCTTTTTTTTTTTTTTCTGCAGAAATATCTCACTTGGGATTTAAAAAAGAAAAAGCCAGCTCATTGCAATGAAAGTTTAGTCATCACCATCCCATGATCAGTGATTAAGAGGAGCATGATGCCATATCGACTGTTTCCCTGCTAAGTCAGGGTAGAGAGGAGCTTCAGGGGACCTTGGGTGATGGGAGAAGATGCAGGGCAGTGTGTGGTCTTACTGCAAGGACAGCTATTCTCTAGCACTGCTGGAATGGTCCCACCCTCCCATGAGAAAGAGGAGAGTAGAACCCACATGGAGTCTATTCTGTTTGGGGGAGTGGGAATAAGAGACAGCAAAATAATCTGATTCCAGTTTGCTCTTAAAGCAATGACTCAACCATTCAAATATACTAAAATATTAAACATTGTTTAGGTGTTGAAGTACTTGACAATTGTTTTCTCCATGAGGACTGGAAAGTGTGAGTTTAAAAGCAAGGGCAATCCTCCTGCAAAGCTGCCTCAAGGGCATTATCTCTTGAAACATTTCAACCTATTCTGCTCTGAGAACTTCCTGAAGATGAGAGATTGTTGGACAGATCCCTCCTGGTACCCTTGGTTGCTGTGTTCAAGCCAATGTGCCAGAAGGTTTGCACAGAAAGCTGGTAAGATCTGCTGGTTCAAATGCATCTCCTCTACTAGCAATGAGACTAAGGGGATTTCATCCTGACAGTAAAACTGCTTCTTCTCCCCCAGAGACACAGAGGTCACTGGAGGAAACGCAAAGCTACTCTGCATCTAGAGGAGAACCTCCCCTCCATACACAAATCTTTGAGCCACACAGAGCAGCAAGCCCAGGCTGGGTCCTCAGAACACTTCTCTTCCACGTCCTCACCTCAGGGAGCGCTCGCATCCTCAGACACGGCTTCCCGAGTCGAAATCCACAAATACATGGCGCTCTCTAGTGACTGCCCTCAGCTCGGGAGAAACACAAGTACCCTAAGCCACTGACATCATTCCAGACAGCCCGGTACAAACACCCAGAGGGGTGCCCAAGGGATGCTTGGCGGAGCAGGGTGCAAACACCCAGACAGAGGGATGCTATTAATTAGGATGAGTTTGCCAGCGTATCTGAACAAACCTTCTGGTGGAAGCAACTCCAACTGCCTCTTGTGGTCCCCACTGGCAGTGCAATGCCTCCCAGAGCAGTCACTTAAACAAAAACAGCTTTTTAAGCAACATTTCTGATGGACAGAACTATTCCAGGAAAGTTTCTGATCCAGGATGGGGTCTCTGCAGAATCTGAGTGTATTCCCATTGGCTCCCACATTGGCCACCAGCTATGTGTAACACAAGTTTTAATTTCAGGGTGCAAACTCAGAGGACAAATCCTGATGGAGGAGCTGGCTCACAGCTGGCACCAGGGAGGGCTTGGCCAGCCACAGCATGATTGATATAAGGGCAGCTGCAGGTCAGGCTGTGGGCTCACTTCTGCAAGTACCAGTAGCCATGCAGAACAGCTTAACTCCCACCAAGCAGCCTGGATGGGAGCAACATGGATAGAAACACCAGACCTTGCCTTATGTCTTTGCCTCTGCTTCACTGAGGGAGGAGGTGAGGGCAAAGCACATTTCTAGCTGTTGAGGGCAAACACAATCCAACATGGCAACAGCTTTGATTTGATCTTAAATGGCTTGCTGGTCTCTTTATTACTGCATTTTCTACTCTATTATGTTGCCTCTCTTTCACCCGTGCTTCTGAGACTGACAATTCATGACAGAAATAATAGCAAATCCCACAGACTCACAGCCTCAGGTCCAACTATGTTTACCTAAATGACAAGATCGATGCGGCAACCTGCTGCAGAACATACAAGATTCCCCCTTCTCCCCCTCTTTTTCTCTCTCCCTGATTTAATATACATTTCACATTAAATCAGCATCTAAGGGGAGGAGGTTCCTCTAATGCCTAGGAGAACATATTTTCTCCAAGCTTGCAGTGCTGGCTGGCTGATGGGTGGAAATGCGCTTGCACCGTGTAATTGATTTGATGTATGCCGTGTTTCAGTGGGATAAACACCACCCCCTGGACTCCCTGCATTCCAGCCACTCCAAGCTCCTTGTTAAAGCGTGTTGGGAGTCCATCAAAGACACTGAGTAGTTTTGACGTGAAGATAAATGCTCTTATCTTCAGCTTCTAACATTGTTTCTCTGAGTAAGCACTCTTGACAGTTTTTAGTGTTTAAACTGCTCTTCAGCTGTGGATGGGAATATGGGGAAATAATTTTAACACACCTTACTTCAGCAAACTTGTCTGCTGGGAGAATAAGCTGGGCTTGTCACCAAACCAGATGACTTCCACTGGGACACATCACCACAATGCACGGGGAATAAATTAAGACTCCATACAGGCCACACTTCAGCACCTGAATAAGCACCTGAATAAACCTGCAGCTTAAGATTATCTGCTGCTTTATGGGTTTAGCACATCCCAGATGGACACGCATCTCCAGAACCTTAAATACAATTGCAATACACCAGCAGGACTATGTATCCAAATAGCACTGTGCTGCTGAGGAACTTTATTATTTTACAGTCAAGCAAATGCCAAAACAGAAATAAATATCTTCTAGGAGGCCAGTGCAAGAAAAGGGAAGAAAACTTGGTCTTCCAAGACCTCCACCTCTTGCTGTGGCACACTATCCTTTGGCTCAGTCTCTCATCCCAGGATATAGGAGAAAAAAATTCTGCTTTATGCTTTTCATCTCCCTTTGCTGCAAGGCTGACTAGAGACCACAAACCTGACCATTAAGGCACAGCTCAGCTGGAACACAGGGAAAGCCCCACTGGCTTGAATGGATCTAGGATTTCACTCTATGCTTCTCTATAGGTGGATTCAATAAATATTCTGCTGCTAGAAAAAAAGTTCCACACATGCCTGCCTAAGTTAATCAGATCTTTAAAGATTTAGAGACATTGCAGTAATTTCAAGTGGTATGGCAGGGTTTGAGTTTTAGGGCCAAAACAATATTTCAGGCACCGTAAATCCAGTTCATGTGTCTTTAATACAGTGAAACAGACTATAACAGGGAAAATGAAAAAGAAATATCAAAGAAAAAATCCAGGAGAATTGCCAGAAGAAATAATATAAAATATCTTAGGTGTATCAGTTGCCTAGAAAAACAGTAGGCCTCTGACTGACTCAGCAAGCAGAGGGAACAATTAAACAGGGAGGCTGCAACCAAGCCAAAAAAATGTATTTACAATCAGTATACATACTGAAGTGTCACTGGTGTTAGGAAAAGGCAGAAGGAATAGGTATTCTACAGGTTCATTTCTATGCTGAAACACTACCCAACATCCAAGAATAAAATAAATAAGAGCAACAGTAAAACTCAAGACATCCCATTGAAATGAATCAGCTGGACTGGCAGCAGATTTATAAATGCACTGGCCAACAAAGTAACTGATCTCCCAACAGGAATATGGAATTCATCTTTATACAGCTGTAACTGCAGAAGAACCCTTGACCTTTTAGAAGAAGGCCAAGGTAATTGTGGGATGAGCCCTATGATTATAAAATGCCCAGCTTAAGAAAAACAGATGAGAAAAATTATGTAGCTTGAAGTGAAAACTCCTCAGACAAAATGCATCAGCAATTTATTAAGTCAATGAAGTTACTCAGAATTTCTAGTGGAGGAATACAGTTTTTATATTGGCCAGAGCAGTCTGTAAGAGTGTTTGAACTCTGGCAATGAAATATTCAGCAGCACAAATCAAAAAGCCTATCCCCATTCCTGGAGTAGTAAGAGTGAAGAGTCAGAGGTTGTCTAAAACAATATATTTTAAAAATAATTTCTCCTAAAAGTATCAGACAGGAGATAAACTCTGTTTTATTGGACTGAATCGAAAAGCCACCTAGACTATATAAGCACTTATATTTAAGGATGAAGTTTTCAGCTCACTATAAATGTAATTTCTCTACCCCACAAAATACTAATCACCAAACAACCCAAACTTAATGCTGTGTGGAAAACAGCACATTTCTTTTCCAGCACACCAACCAATCTGAACCACATTGCCACAAGAAGAGTGAACACTCTTTGAATTCACTGGTTACATTGACAATTAGTGGCTGAGGTGACATAGAACAGATAGAAATAGTAACTGTAGCTGGTGACCAAAGGCTCATTCAGGCTCCAGTTGTATAAATTACCACCTCTTACTGATGGAAGCTCAGGAATATGCTTAAAAAACAATCCATAAAATATGCTGTAGATAACAGTTGGAAGAAGACAGTCAAAAATCTGGCTCCCAGCAGCCAAACTTCTCCTGCTGTCAGCAGGATTGGAATTTTACCTTAGAATAATGAACAGTTGCTCCTCCTTTGTCCTGGCATTTGACAGATATATAAGAAGGCACCTCCTGAAAGATACCTGGAAATAAAAAACAAAACAAAAAACAAAAACAAAGACAAAGCAGATGTCTTACAGATGTTATTTATAACAGTATTTTTAGAGACAACCTAATGTGTAAGAAAATGTCAACTCTGCACACTATTTGAGAAACTGTACTGCTATCAATTTAATACCTGCAGAGATGAGAACTCTTCATAATTCAGTCTCGTCCTATTTCCACAAAATAAAGAAGGAGAGTCTTACTGGATCCTCACTACAAGCACAGGAAGAACAATAAAGTGCATCAGAATTTATAGTTGCAATTATAGTTACACCTGTCTCCATGCTGGTATAACCTGTCATCATTCCTTTACAATCCAGGAAGCTGTACCAACCTGCAGAACATACAAGATTCCCCCTTCTCCCCCTCTTTTTCTCTCTCCCCCCTTTTATATTTCTACATCACAATTTTTCAACAATTTTGCTGTCCTCTCTTTTGAGACATCGCCAAGGTTGTTCTGTAAGATCAAATGGGAAAACATTGTGAATTTCCTATGTGACCTTTCTATATGATTGTGTCTAGCTGATGGAAAGAGTGATGCTCTGAACAACCGTGAAGAGTTTGGGCGTCACAAGTGACAGAGGCTCGTAACCTGCCAAATTTACTAGTTTTCTCTCAAGCCTGTAGACATTTCACCCTATCTATAGATATAGTGGAAACATATCTATATAGTAGAACGCCATTTTATAGTTTCAAGCTTAGAAAACCAAATGTTGAGTAATTTCTGTATTAAACTGTTTAAAATTTAATGCAGAATTTATTTCCCTCCCTCCTCTTCCAAGTTCCATGATCATAGAGAAAAATATCACCCACTTTCTCAAGGAGCAAAATTTTAAGCAGCTGCTTTGTCTCTTGCATTTTAAACCCCACAGTGCTCAGACTTTGTATTAGGCCACCAACACATAACACTTAACAGAAAATTTCCCTGGGGATACAAGAAGACAGAACAAACTCCAACCAAACAATAAAAATAAAGGCACTGATTTTGATTCTGAAGAACAGAGGAATATCACTTCAAAGTCTCTTGTCAGGCCAGTATGGACACATTGCTATGAGGTGGGCTATTGCAAATTCACACCTGGACAAACAAGCAGATTGAACAGGATTGAGTTGCCTGTGAACTTTATTTCCTAGCATCTGGTCTAAATTATTTCTATGTGCATGTCTCTATGCTCTCCACTGTTAGCACCCATAATAGCACAGCTGGATCAGGACTGTGCTTTTAGGGAGCATCTACAACACCCACTGGCATGGCATAAGGAGGGGAAGCTTCACAGTTGATTTGACATGATTTGCTACAGTTCTATGACTTTATCTGCATAGCATATGCTATGTGGCTTATATCAGTTGCAGGTCACAGACATCTCTAAACAGTGTACTAACTGCTGGAGGACCTTGCTCTCACAACACAAGCTGTTGACCACCAGGTGAACTCCTACATGACTTCAACCTTGGTCCCCCAGCAAACCACTCTGAACTCACTGGTGGCATGCACAAGGGATTATTGCAAAAGCACAAAGACTGATGCCAGGTAAAGAATGCCTCCAGCATACATTAATGTAGAGGCATACCATGTGCTTGTGCTGTCTCAGGTATCTTCTGCAAGCTAGTATCAAGCTGTATCTGCATGTCATATTAGTCCTTTTATTCCACCACTTACTGATTATAACCCATTGTCATAATTAAGATGAATAATACTGGGAGGACAAAATGGAACTGTGTTTATGATCAATGAGTATTCTAAATTCACCAATGATTTTAAAGGCCTTGGGGTCCTAGTAAAACACAATAAAAAAAAAATCTATATTAGAAGGCAGAGGCACTCTGAAAACCAGCTCTGTGTACATCTAACCTACAGTTGCCAGATCTGAGGCCCAGTTGTTCATTCAAGCTGGAGCAACATGTAAACTCTTTCTATGGTGTGTCTACTCTCAACAGACATTCCTGCAAACAAGAGTCAGTGGAGTTCAGGAATAATCTCAACACATCACCTTCTGCTAGGATAGACTGACAAGAAGGGACTGTCAAACAATTTTTTTCAGTTGCTCCTAAACTAGGGCTCCTCCAAGCAAGGCTGAATATCAGGTTGGAGATACTGACAGCTTTAAGACTAATTTGCAAACTCAACCAGCTAATCCAGGTCTGATGCTAAAGGCCCTTCACATATGATAACTGAGACATTTATAATAAACAATCTTTATGAGGACTACTTGAATTCACCTCCAGGGTTCTTTGGTCTTACGGTTTTGTAGAAAAATAATCTCTATACTACAGCATACTCAGAAATCCACTTTCAGCACAGGAGCAAATACTGACTTCTACTCTCTCAGTCTTAAGTAGCTGCTTGCCTTTTTATGAACAAATTCACCTGCAGTGACTATGAATCAGTCACAAGTCTCCCAGGGAATGTTATGTGTGCACATGATACATACGAGTGTGCTTTAGGAAAGTGAAAAAGAGTTTGGAGATTAGAGGATAATAAAGTGAAGAGAAATAACTCTAGCTTTTCTCATGGGTACTTCTGATTCCCCTTTGAACAATGGATAAACACAGTATGTATTTGCCTCTTGATGCTGCAGTTTAAAAACAACACTTCATCTGCACAGCAAATTTGGTGCATTTCTGATTAGAGCTGCTTCATCAGCATTTAATGTTTCAAAACACAGTTGTAATAAATCCTGCAGCTGTAAATTCAATATTTCATAAAGGAAGGCGAGAGCTTGTAGACAGTCTGAGGGGAAAAAATTGCTCTTAATTGAGTCCTGTAATAAAGTATTTCTGGGAGAGAAAAGGAAAGCAAACAAGCTATATTTGATCCTTCAATCCTGCCTCATCCATCACAAATGGGAACAATGCAGTATGCTGGAAAGGAATGCCTTGATTTTAAGTAACATCTTTATAGTAAAATAGACTTTCTCCAGTGGTAAGCACCACTTTATAGACTCTGGTTACATGAAAAACCCCATCTTCAAATGATAAACAGAAATTTTACACTTCAAAGAGAGTTCAAAATGATCATCCATATTCTGACAGCAACTAGTATCACAGCTGAGACTGAGGTACAACAGTGCAGATAGCCAACCTGAGCTCCCAAATACAAAGCTCTTGTCTTAAATAATTAAAACTGTAATAAAAAAAGAATTAAACCCTCGTTGGATCTTAAGACAGTTGCAACACACTTTCTTTTTACTACTTGATGAGAACCTGAGCCAGGTTGGCTTGTTTTGGAAACACAGCAAAGAGCCTAAAGCTAACAGATTATGGAACAAAAATAAACAGAGCCAACTCCCCATCCCAGTAGAGAGATACTGAAGATTGCAGTGGTGTTGCACTGACATCCCCATAAGAACAGCATAACCCACGATGTTTGAAGCTGAAGACACCGAATCGGAACTCTGCTTCTGTTTCTTAATCTTTGACTGGAAATCCCACAAACCTCTCGGCCTTTCTCACAATTCTTTACTCTCACAAGGAGGAAGTGTTGCCCTGAACAAGAATGGTTAAAGGAAACACACCTATTCTGACCTGACAATGCAACATGTACCTTTACATTCAGCAAAGGTTTAAAGCAGAGTTTGCTCTTGTTTGGAAGTCCCAATTTAGGCACCAAAATGCATAGTGGTCCAAATATCTGACCTCCATTCAGGGTGCTGCTGTCACTCCCATTTAAATTACATTGAAGTTTTTTGAGTCACTTCCACTTTTGAAATTAGGCATTTGTGTAACTGCCCAAATAGGAATTTAGAAACTAGAAAAAAAATTTTAAAAAAATGAAAATGAACAACCCCATGATTAGTTTCTTAACTAAACAAAATGAGACCAAGACTAAAGCCATTGGATCCTCTTCCATAAAGATCATCCCAAACATACACCCTGCAAGCTGCAGAGGTTTTCAAAGAAATTCTGAGCCAAAGCAGGATTCTAAGAGCACATCTCTGCAGAAAGAGAACAGCGCAGCCATTCTAACACACACCAGATAAAACAGGATTTGCTAAGAATTATTGAGAGCCCCCACCACATCCCTGAGTACCTCCTGAAAGAACAAGCCTCAAGCCTGAATAAGTCTCAAGTCCTGCTCAGACTTACAGGTGTGACTGGGGCAGAATTTAATCTCAACAAGGACTGGAAGCTAAGGAAGAACATCATTTTGCTGACAAATCCTGTCATCAGACAAAAGAAGAAAGGTAGTCAGTCTGTTTGCAGTGTTATAACACAGTGTTTGCTCACTGTCCCAAACCCACCTTTGCAAATGAAGGGACCTCCGCACTGGCCAGGTCATGCACAGAATCCTTTAAAAGTTATGTCAAGGATCTTCATGGAATTGAGCATCTGGGCTCAAAATCCACCCATTCACAGTAACCTACTTGCAGATCACAAAAATCCAAAGCACTTTTGCAGTGCTAATTGTAAAACTTGTTTAGTAGCTGTGCTAGCCTTGAGAGTTTCCCAACAAGCTTGACAAAACTACAAATCAACACAATAAACCAAGCTAGCAAACAGTTCTGACTAAACGCCAAGTACAGCAAGAAGAAAATCAATTCACAGGAGCAAGCAATAGCCTTTTTTCTGCTGTCTTTATGCTTAAGACTGAAATAGCCAAAGATACATTTAATGCATGGAATGACTACAGCAATATTTGAAACAGGGGCCTAGGATAAGCTCATCACAAACAATAATTGTTTACCAGACAGAAATATCCTGTAGGTGTTAAATGAACATCAGGAACCAGCATACAAGTGACACAGAGAAGAAGAGATTGTCCCAGGGTATTGCAAACCAGGGGCACAGCTGTGAAATTGCTCTGGCAGACACTGTCACAGCTAATAACGTGATCCTTTCAAATGCACATGAGAGTCTTCATGGCAGTTGTAATTTGTTCAAACTCCCAATCTGTCACTTCATTCTGAGGACATGGGGAAGAAGCAAGGCTGTACCCTGCTTGCCTGCACATACCTCAGCTCACCGGCCCTTCTTACATGTTTTACAGAAGTTCTGCTAAAGCACTGGGCAAGTATTAAGGAGAAAGCAAGGAGGAGAGTGGTTGCTGTTGCTTGCACATTTAATGGCTACATAAAGGACAACAGCTCAGGGAGAATAACATGTGTGTGCTTCCACACCAGCACATTCAAAACTAGAGTGATTGTGATTCAGGTGCAAAGATAAACCACTGGCACAATTTAAATGAACTCTGTGTTTCTGAAATGCCAACTGTAAAAAGTGCCAATATTTCATTTTGTTAGATATACTGCATCTGGTGTTTATGGCTTCGTGCTGTTGCCAGAGATCCCCAGGAGCTTTGGTCTGGGAGCCAAGCCAGTGTCTACAAACTTAGTTGGACTACTGTGGATACACAAAGATCCGATATTCCTCTGATTTAAAGATTCCAGACAGATTTTCAGAGACTTTTGTTTTATTTATAGCTAGAATGTGTGGAGAGAAATAAAACAGTTGTTTTACGTGCTGTGCAATTACAGGACTATTTCAGTTTTACATTGCAGTAGCTTATTTTGAAGCACAGAGAAATGGAAATCTGGTTATTTCTATCTTAACCATTCATATGTGGATAGACACAAAAGAAATGCCTTAGCATTAAAAAAGGAAAAGACCAAATACTGTTTCATCACAAAAGCTGAACACTTACACTATTTATACAGATGGTCATTGTAACTGTTACAGTCACATAAACAGTTAAATGTCTTTCCTTCTTCCACTCCTTATGGCACAGATTTATATCCTTCTGTTACAGGAAACTGACTTGTTAATGAAGATGCCCTGGTGTTCTGATCCTTGAAGTTTTAAGACTCTTTTCTCCTTAAAGCTGGAGTTTCCTACTGGAGTTTCCCTCCCTGCAGAAGATCAGAATTTTGTTTCTCAAACTGGCAAAAAAAAAAAACCCAACAAAAACAAACAACCCAACCCAAAACGCCTCAGTCCAAAGAAAATTAAACAGAATTAGTAAAAACAAAGAGTATATATACACCATCTTCAGGGAATATTTTAAGCATCTGTATAGACAAAAATATTAAACAGAAGTGTGCACAAATCCATTTCATAGGGACATGTAGGATGCTTGGCCATCTGCTGAAAACTTAAAGCTGCCAAATATCACAGATTCACACCTTGAGTCTGGAAATTGAGATCACATGGCAAATCCATGCATGTCTTGTGGTGTCTGCATTCCTCTGGCCTTTGCTTTAACTACTACTCAGTTTCACACTTCACTGACTGCTAAGCTGGATTGCTTTACAGTTTTTGAATGAGCAGAGCCCGATTTTGCAAAGTCCCACTGACTGCCACAGAGCTGCTGGCAGGATACCTGGCTATACGCTTGACAGGTTGTCAGAACTGGGGAATACAAGAAAAAAGTCACTAATCAGGGCCCCTGCTCAAAGCCACTGGCATAAAGAAAAGGCATATCATTGTGCAGGAAAAAAATATTCCATTCTTTCATTCTGAAAAGGTAATCAAAAGGAAAAGCCTTAAAGCTGATTTTTTACAGGCCACCAACCTATACTATGAAAAAATTCTGGGACTTCCATGAATATCTGACAACTAAAATCCTGCCATACATTTATTCATCTAAGCCCCATTCCTTATGTCTAACTAGCTGAGAGTATAGGACTAGTGTTTCCCTCACTTTAAAGCGTGGTTAACCAGATCAGGACTGAGTCATTCACAGTAAAACAATGTTTCAGGCAACCTCGTTGAAAATCTTGCACAGATTCATCATCTTGCCACTGTCAATAGCAAATAACTGTATGGTGAGATCTGCTGGATAGTGCAAAAGTCACCATTATAGTTGAGTCTCACAAAATACACACTTCCAGCACCCACTGGCAACTGGCAAGATAGCAGATTTTGAACTTCAAAAAGTGCAGTCTCTATCTAATATTAATATATAATATTAATATGCTTAATTACTTGCCTTTTCCTGTAGGTTTCAACACAAATTGCAAACAGCATTTCACAAGACTCAACTTTTCTTATCTGTAAAATAGGGATACCCCTCACCTGTGTTTAAAATATTATGTTCTAGAAGCATTTACACAGCAAAACCTGCTGCCTTCCCTTCCTCTAAGTTAGGGATGTGCACAGCATCCCTTGAAATTCTGGAATATTTGTAATTCCCTCTCCAATCTGCTACCCTTATTTAAAAATCAATTTCCTCTTCATTTCTTCTAAGGTCTTCAGGGTTTGTCGGTTTTGTTTTGTTTGGGGTTGTTCTTTTTAATGCAGATTCCTGCTGGCATACTCATGTTCGGAGAAGTTATTTGAAAAGTATCTGTTGTCAACATGACAACAGTCATCAGCTTGAAAGCCAAATGGATCTCTTAGAACTCCTGCCTGTTGAGCCACCTTTCTCTGTAGTTCTCTCAGTAGGACAGAATGAAATTAAATTTAAACGAGGCTTTAAATTATTTAGTCAGAGATAATTGGGTTTGCAAAGTCATACTAGAGGATGATCACCCAGGGAGGGAGGCAAATATGATGGGGGAAGCTGGGAGGGCATGAGAAGGGAGTTGATTTGCCCTACTAGGTACAATAAAATCACAAGTGTTATCAGTTTACATAGTAAAAGGCACAAACTGCTCTTCCATTCCGATCACAGAGAAAATAATTTCCTGCATACTCAAGAATGACATCCTTTCTCCTCAGAACGAATCAGGCCCTAAGGGACTGAAAAACCTGGTGAACAGATTATCTCATTTTTAGCTGGACTGCATTTTCCAAATAAAAGAACAAGAACTTGTATTTACTTTATAAACTTTGTATAGTGTCATGAAGGTCTCCTATAAGGAACAAAAGCTAACTAGAATATAAAGGCTGCAGTGATCTCACCAGTGCTTTTAACACAAGAGTAACACAGACAAGTTTCCTTGCGGAAAAGGTAATTTCTAGTTTATCTATATCTCAACATAGCCTAAACCAAGAATCATTAATATTTAAGTAATAAAATAGCTCTGTCAATATCCATCCTTATTTTATACCACACTCTCCCTAGTCATCATCAAGCACCATCATTCCCTCAGTTTTAGCCTGACAGCAGAAGGCCTGTCCTGCAACTCCTTTCCATGGAACAGTATTTCATAATTTTCATAAAAACCCAAACTCTGCCCTTAGAAACTAGAGAAAAAAAAAAAAAAATTAATCCATCATTACTGAACAGAAAAGGACCAAATCTAGGTAGGAGCTGAGGAAAGATGCTCAGGGCTCGCATGTATCAGCACCTCTGAGGGCAAAGTTTTGGTCAACTCTCATGCACTGGGCTCATTATCAGCTGTGCCTCTGAAAGGCTCAGGGTGACCTGCCTGCTGGGTCCTGCTTTTCTAAAACATTTGTCCATTGATCAACAAAAATGTTCTCTGCACATACACATGCAAGTGACAGAAATGGGAATGCATCTTTATGTGCTCACAGCACAAATAAACATGTTTTTACGTCATACTGGCAATCACGCATATCTGGCCTCGTCATGGCTCGTGGAAAGCTCCCCTGCAACGCTCTCCGGGCACTCTCCGCCCCAGCGCCGGGAGAAGCCTCGCCCTATACGCTTGAAAGAAGCTGGCGGGAAGCCGCCGGAGCCTCCGCCTGCCCACCGCGCCTGCGCGCCTCTACCCCGTCGCCACAGCAACGGCAGGCGCGGTATGTCTCTGCCCGAGCCCCTAAGGAGGCAGCTGGGCTCCTTCAGCCGCACCGTCTTCACCGACAGCCACCGCACCGGTTCGCAGCACCCGGGCGGGCGCGCAGGTAAAGCGCGGCACCAAGGCGGGAGCGCCGCCAGCAACAAAAATGGCGGCGGGCGGGGCTGGGTCGAGGGGAGAAAGCCGCCCGTGGATGAAAATGGCGGCGCCAAACTGTCCATTTGGCGGCCTTTGGGGCGGGGCTTCACGCATCATCCCCTCCCGCCCCGGGGAGGGGCCTCCTTCTCGCACAGGTGGGATAACCTCGGCCGTTGCCCCGTTACCCACCTGTGCGCCGGGGCTGCCGCTAAGCGAGGTGGTGCTGCTAGAGCCCCTACTCTCTCCGCCGGTTTAAGGGGCTCAGGAGAGTTACCCCGGCGACATAGGTGCCGGCCCCGCGAGATGCCTTTTAGCTGAGATCTGGTGTCGCCGTCAGCCCTGTAGTGTGTCTTCCAGGGCAGTGTCCAGGGTAAAATTACAGCGGCTGCCCTGCTGCGCTTCACCTGCTGCTGGGCTGCAGGGTGAGACAGGCCTCTCGAAAACGCTGAACAGGCAACAGTGCGGGTTTAAAAGCGAGAGAGAACACTACACCCACCTTTAGAGCCTAGCGAGCTGGTTTATGTAAAATACCGCAGAGAAAACCCATTGTTACTGACAAAAAATATTTATAGATGAAACAGAACAAAATAAATAACCAAACTGTTGTTTAGTTAAGTAGACCTGGGGTTAGGGCAGCAGATGCTTAAAGCATGAAGAGGTCTATTAAGCTAGTTTTGCTAACTGTAATGCTTGCAATACACTGGCATTCTCTTTAAGTTTCCAAGTCCATTGTAATGACCAATGTTCCTTCATCTTGTTGCCAGTGAAACTTACAGGCTAACATGTCCCCTTCTCATATTTTTAGAGTCATAATAGCCATGAAAATAAACAGTGTCTACACATGGGCTATATTATCTTTATTAATGTAATAATAAAAATGTGCTCGTTAATTTCTATTGATAAATCCATTCTAAGATTATAAAATTAATCAAAAAGTCATTTTAAAACAGGAGTACTAATTTTCTTTGTGTAGTATACTGCTAACACTAATTCTTCGTTTATCAAACCACGTGAAATATTTTTAACTCCAGACATAGCCTCTATTTTTAGTAATATCTTCTCCATTTCCCATTATGAAAACTCCTATGTGAATATCCAACCAACTGAAATAAATTGTAAATATAGCACTAACTTCCTTAAGATCAGGAATTCAAAAGCTAAGTTTACAGAGACATGCTGTAGTTGCTGTGGCATCAAAGAGCTGGCTATTTCAATACTGTCAGTTCCCCCCCCCCCCATGAATTGTAGCAATGACAGAAAATAAGCATTATTTCCATTTAGGAATAGAAAGATAATTAGAATTGGCTTATATACCCAAAACAGAGTTCTAAAACTCAAGCAGAAGTAATGAATATCAATGCTATATCAATGAATCATTTAACACATCTAAAATGTTGTCATCACAATTGAAATTGGAGCACTTTCCTCTTTGTTTTTAAGTAAGATGACCATCCAGTACATATAGTTCAGAAACAGAGTTACTTACAATGAGATGGTCAAGATAAACCAGTTTTAGACTTATATCTCGATGCCCCCTAAAGTACTACTGGTATTTAAGAGATTCATTCTATTAGGACAGCTGGGACAATATTAGGTAGATAATGAAATAGGGTTTGAGGTTTTACTTCTTTTGCAAATGTAAAAAAGCTTTGATACGTAAAAATTGGATTATTAAAAAAATATTTATATTGGTTGTCTTGCACCTTCCATTTCAGTATAACAAATCCCTGCCCTTCACACCCTACCTTTAAGGTCTGTCCCAGTTCTGTTCCCAAATCCTCCTCCCTTCCCACCTAGTCTAGTATCTCCCATGAATACTTCTGCAAGTGGCATAAAAGACTTCTGGAACAGACTCTGCCAAGCTGCATGTGGCTGGAGTGGAAACAGGGATGCCAGACTGAGATGGAACAAAGACAGGTATGAGAGTGATTGGAAGATGTAGAAAGAGAAGGCAGGGTCAGAAGAGAAGTGGTTCTGAGGCTGGGACAATGTAACTCTTTTGACTAATTTTCACATATCACCATCCTGACAGACAAGGCCACAGGACTTAAGTACAAGTCAGGAGGTCACAATTAGTACTTTCTAAACTTGCTGAGTTTGTACCAAGTGAAGGTGTGCCTATACAGACTTTATTTGGGGAAGACATAAGGAAGGAGACTATTGGTTATTAAAGTAATGTGGATGCAATATCCTTTGACTAGAATATGGCAATAAAATGTCACGCATTAAAAATGAATGATTCTCTTAGAAATCCCTTTAAAAATTTTCGAGTCTAATCTTATAGGTCTGTTATTAAATCCTAACTAGATAATTTACTGCCTGCATGTTAGAGCTCTCTAGTTGCTTTTCCCCACATCATATAAATGTTCTCTCCAGACTTTAAAGGATATTTTTGACACATATTAGAAATTGTTAGCTTTTAAGAACTAGAAGAATTACTAGCTTCTTGTTTAAATAAAAATTGAAAATGACAAGAAGTGCAAACCTACTCTCTAGCAGTAAGTCCTTACTCAGGAATATCATCTACAAGATAATGATAATCCACTATGTATATACACATTTAAACTTGGCCATTCTCTTAGAAACAGCAATGAAATCACCACTATTTATTCAGTGTCAGTATACAGCACTAGTGGAGCTAAGCCTATCAGTCAAACGTTGTGGAGTAAGCCATAAGCCACCAGGTAAGCAACAACCAGACACTCAACTCGAATATGTGACTAAGAAGCGATTAAAATTCTCTGTCCTGTTAACAAAATTGCATTAGATTCCAGGAAATGGTGTAGCAAGATAGGGTAAGTTTTTCTCTGGATATAGAAAACTGTTTTTCTTAATGTTTAATTTAACTGGGAAGAGTGTTAATGTGCTGCTTGAAGATAAGATGAAACAGTATCTTTGTTGTATTTATAGAAGGGAAGTATGGAACAAACTAGCAGTGATAAAGATTTCTCTCTATCTACAGATAATGAAATACTCTCCAGTTTACCACTGCAGATGTCCCTCTATTTCAATGTTTATTATTTCCCATTTTGGTGGCTCTGCACAGTTGTCATGCTCCACCTGAAGGTGAGTCCTGAAGCAAAAAAAAACTGAAGCAGAGTGATGGCTTGTGAATATAATGTGTTTCTGATCAGATATCTCCTTTCACTGAGATAGAGCTCGCTGGAGTTAGATATTAGATTTGGGAATCCTTGAAACTGGAAGTTCAAGAGTATTTGAAAGGAAATACAACACTATCAATTTACAGTAGCATACAGTGTCTGCATTTAATCACAAATAGCTTGTTATGGAACAGCAGAACAGAAACTTTTACTCTCTTTTCCCCGCTAGTATCTGTCCTTGTCAGACTACTTCAAGTTCATCCTAGTCACAATCATGATTGTAGCCTCTCTAGTAGAGGTTATTCGACTCTACCTGGGATACATGGGCAACCTGCAGGAGAAGGTATGTTACTTACTACATGTACATATTAATTTACGAGAGCTTTTTGGTGTTTAATGTAAATAAAATGGTCTGCCATCTAAGAGATTTAAGAGAAATAAACATCTCAACAACTCAAGTTATAGTCTACATCTTCTATTCACTTGGCATTAGCTTCCACATAATTTTGTGTATTCCAAGAAATTTTCCCTCAGAAGAGAGCCATCATTTCCTAAAACTCTTTTGTCAAAGAAATTAAGTATGGTTAAATGCACAGTTTATGGAAATATCAAGCCACTTCATTTTGACATTTGATATTACGTGCAGACTTTTGGACAATCAAGAAAAATTATTTTTCTTCACAGGATTTTGGATTTTTTTGTCTACCAACAAAAAATTTTTAATATGTGATCTCTCCCTCCCTAGGTCCCTGAACTGGCTGGGTTTTGGCTCCTGACGCTCCTCCTACAGTTGCCTATAATTATCTTCTTGATATTTAATGAAGGTCTGAAAAGCCAGCCGCTGGAGCGAGCAGTCCATACCATCTTTGCCCTCTTCCTCACCTTCCAAGTCATTACAGCATTTGTCACACTGAAAAGAATGGTGAACAAGCTGGCAACTCACTTCTGCCTGGAGGAACTCCCTATGCCTGACTTTTACAGCATGGGTAAAGAGGAGAGAGCTGTTTCCATGGCTGGTAGGGCTCCCAGTGCTGGCTGGGGATCACACGCCTGAGGTCTTGAGAAGCTAACAGAGGCAGGCCTCATGCTGCCTCAGCTCTGTTTTCATTTTATTGGGTTTTACCTCCCTACTTAGGAAATACTAAAAAAGTCTTGCCTAAGAGACAACATTAAATCTCAGAGGCTGGAGCTCCACTCCGCAAGAAAAATCGAAGGCAATTACATCACTGGTTTGAGTGGACTATTTGTAGCCTGTTACTGCACAGAGAACATTTGGTGGGTTTTTACATTTTACAAGGTCATGCGGTGTTTTTAAAAACACAGGAGCCTTCCCCCCATCCCATTTGCACAGAATTGTTTCTTTTACAGTAAAACTTTTGTACACAGTTTTGTGTTCATACCAGTTTTCTCTCTTCTTCCTGATATGCTGCACATGTTTAGTGTCTAGTACCTCAGTTAAGCCAAGAAAACCTGAACTCAAAACAACAAAAAAGTAAAAAATGTTGAGGCTCAGAAAGAGCAATGATAACATAGGGAACAACAAAGACTGCATTTTCATAGGTGGTCTTTCAAATAATTCCAGCACTAGGAATTCCTTACTAATTAACTAGGATGGAATTTTAAGAATATTCCTTCCTCCTAACACTTCTAATACCTTAGAGCCTAATTTCTCCAGTGACTGAACTGTTACTCAAGATGTCACAGTGCCTCAGTGGCCATACAGAGCTGCCTCTTTCAGTGCAAATAAGATGGGACCAAAGGGTGCTTTTCACAGCTATAGCTATAGGATAGACCTCAAAGGAACTCCCATCCACCACTAAGAAGACCTGGGTGTTAGAGAAATGCAGGCTGTTAATGCAGCATGGAAGCAGAGCACTGAAAGTTTTCAGTGTCTTTCGGTCATCTGTCTAAGGGAACATACAAGTTCAGGGAAACAGCATCTTTCCTATAGATGCAAGGGCTCTCTGAGTCTGCCCTTGATATCACTGACAGGCAAGCACTGGGACAGATACCATTGATAGACAAGCACTGGGACAGCACACAAGAGACACCAGAGCAGTTGCCATCCCTTCTACTCTGCACACAGGTTGCTTGCTCACCTTATTAAAAGTCCACTATGGGAGACTAGTAGGGAAGTAGACTGAGGTGGTACAGTAAGGCAAAATCTGAGGAAACAGCATGATTACTTGCTGTTATCCAATCTCTTGCCTTACAGATGAAATGGCACGTCAGTGTTCTTTCTTATCACCTTAAAAAGTTTTTAAAACTTTAACTCTTCTCTGAGATTGAGTGTAATGAGTAAGAAGGTTTTTAACACCAAGTATATCAAATACAAAATAAAGCTGAAAAAACATCAACTATACACTAATAGTGGCAACAAGGAACTGGACTCTAGGCTAAGACCATAAGATACCATGCAAAACCCTTGCTTTTTGTGATAAGGAAATCATGTACTTGGAAGATCAGATTGCCAGGAGCCAAAGATACAGGGACACACAGCTCTTTGCTAAGAGAGAGAGAATATTGATGAGGTGAGACAGGAAATAGAATTCAGTGGAACACTTAGAAACAGAGTTGCCTTGAAATGCTGGAGATAGAAACCATAAAGGTTCAATATATTTGATAAACACAAGATCTTTGCATTCATTCTGCTTAGGCTTCCTAACAGACCTGTTAGTATATTTTTAATTTTGTCATCACCAGCTTAAATATTTTATTATGAAAAAAGCCTGTGAGCATCTAGAAGTCATATCCAGTGCCTACAGTTGCAGTTTTTCCTCCAAGTTTCCTACTCCTCATGTACTCAAAGAAGAGACAATTACAGTAGCACTCAGGAAAACAGCATCAAATCACACTGAAACTCTTCCTTCAGTCTCCAAACAGTACAGAAACTTGCAATAAGCATGTTGGGGGTGGGGGCATGGGAGTGGAAAAAATACATGAGGAGAGAAAACACACTACAGAAAGTACTTGCACAATAAGTATAAATCAGAAAATAAATGGGAGATTTTTTTAGAATCAAGAGCAAAACAGCAGTAACATCAATAATGTGTTAATGTTTGGTACTTCCACCCCCAGAACAGATGGAAACAAAAGTACAATGAGGGAACTCGGGAACATTGTAAACTAGTGGAATTTCATTGAGCCACATCTAAGCATTTTTTAACATAATCTGTACAATCACAGCTTTTTGCCACACTAGGGTTTATGTAGAAAAAAACCACAAAACACAGTCATCAGTGACAGAGATACCAATAGCTCTCCCTTGACAAGCAAGACCTTTGAATGGCAAAGTGTCTATATACAGAAATCAGTTATTTTATTTCACCAAGTTTACTGTTAAGAAAGGCCAACAGGCAATTTTAAAGGAAATTTGTACTAACATAATTCCTTTAACTGAAAGAGTATTTGCCATGTTATCTCAAAATGCTCTTTTTTTGACATTACTGATCAATTTGAAGATGAGCATTTTGTGTTCAAGGGCATAATTGCCAAGTTGTTCATACCTGAACTCAGCCTGTGTTCTTTGTCTAAAACAGACTTTATAAAAAGATTATTTTTTTTTTAATAGTTGTAGGGCTTCTGAGGAGAAATTAAATTTGGAAGAAGCTTCAATTACATACTTCACTCAAACAAATCTGATAACACAGTCATGAGATACGGCACAGATTTGATAAATGAAACAGACAATTGATAAAAAAGGGGGCACACCATTAATCTTTCTGTATCAACAATTCACTCTGAATCTGAATTGCTGAAAGAGTTGCACCCAGAGGAATGAGATCATAGATTTCACTCTTGCCTTTGTCTCTTACAAACTAGACTAGACCTAATGTTAATCTTTAAATATTTAATGAAGCAGGTAGAATTGGCATCATTACACGGTCTGATAAAATAGTCAATAGTAATATTTGATAGCTGGGTAAGGCTGCAGAGATCATTATTTTGAAAAGCAAAGCTTGTTTCTCCAAGACAAAGATCAGATAGCAACAATTAAAAAGGACTTTGTTCAGTGCTTCAAATAAAGCAAAGGTAATAAAGGGGGCCTTCTTAGGAGGCAGAAAAAGCAGTATATAAGGCTCAGCTAATAAGACCAGGTAGAATTTAAACTGCAACAATATGTTTGAGAAGTTTAAACACTGAGGAAAAAAAAAAAAAAGAATAGGTTGATGGTTGATGCCACTGAATGAGCCCCATGAATTTCCTTATTAAAAGGAAATAAGTGTGCAAAATTACTTGCCTGAAATCTTACAGAGATTCAGAGGAAACATCATTCCCTCAGCTAAGCAGCAGCTTACAGGACACAGTTCCACATTGATTCAGTACATGCAACTTTTGCAGCTTGTTATTAAAAACAAGCTTTCTTCTCCAGGCATCTCAAGTTTAAAAGTAATAAAAATACAGTTTCTGGAAAGCACATACTAGCTAAGAGACATGAGCACAACAGAGACAACCATAGGAAGAAGCAAATAATCTGACAGGCAGCTGCAAGCACAGCCTTGTTAAGACCTGTGGCTTTCCCGGTGAATTTTAGGAAGTATTACTGACTTCCTGGTGAGCTGCCTTGAGCATCCAGAGGTAGGGAAGGTGCTCCTGCAGTCTGTGAAAGGAGCTACTGTTGTTCTTTAAGGGATAGAAAAGACCTTTCTTTATTCACCCATGCTGTTCCCCAGTAAATAAAAAATAAAAATAAAATAAAAGCAAAAATGCTTGAGCTCTCTTCAGTTACCACATTCTCAATTTACTGAAAACATACTGTAACCTGAATTCATTAAGGTGTGAAGATGATCAGATATACTTTTTTCTGATCACTTGTACTACTAATATCAGGGGAGATTTATTTCTTATTACTATACACAGGAAGGCTTGTAGCAGGCTGGAGTTTTGAACAGAACCTCTTGTTCCATGCAACTACTGGTCCCCAGTTGCTTAAAGTGGAACCTACTTCTTGTATCAAGTCAGAGAGATTCCTGTCAGTCAATGAATTTGATCTCCTGTTTGAATTACAGAAAGGATTTTAGCAAGGATATCTATTCTCTCTTTGTTTTGCTCTTGTCCCCATGGCATAGGAAATCTAGAATTTGTTGCAAAATTAAAACTTGCAAAAGCACATGGGAATATACCTGTGTATGCTCAACACTACAGGACATTCATGTAAAAGCTGACAGTTAAAATACACAGCTAAAGGGTTCTGTATTTGATTTTGTTTATTTTTCAAATGCCTCAGTTTGAAGTGAAATCTTACCACAACTAGAAATGCTAGACATTCTCCTTTCGTGAAGCAGCTGGGAATAGTTGAACGAGTCTTTGAACAATACTTTCACTTCGAGAATCTTGGAGAAACCTAAAGCTCACATTTCCCTCCACACCAAATGATTCATCAACTTTAGCAGAGCATGTATGAAAGCATAAGGCAGGATGGAAGTGTTTTGCTAAGGATGTTCCAACAGTCATACAAACTCTTCTAGCACCTTACAAAAAAATAGCAGAATTGATGGGAGTAGAAAATCCCCAGCATGTGGCAGAGGCTTTCTGCAGGCATCCCCTCAAATGCAGTAACTGTAGCTCAAAGTGCCCTGAAATACAGCTGAGCAGTCTGAACAGAAATACTGATGATAGTTTTAAGGCTATCATGCTGTTAGAAACTTACCTCCAAATCCATCTTTTGGCCAAAACAAAGCTATGCTGCCAGGAAAGAATTAGCTTGTTGATCGTTGCTTCCTTGCAGGCTTCAGCTGAAAGCTACAGCAGTTTTAAAAGACCATCATCATTCGTGAGACATTACTTCCAGAAGACCTAACTTTACTACCCTGAGCAAGAGGATTAAATAACCTTGGGCTACATTCTGGCTGGGAACAACTTCAGGTGTATCTCATAGCCCTGATTGAAAGAACTAAAAAAAATCAAAATGTGTTGAATGGGAACAGCTGTTTGGGATGCCCTTTGGCCAATTAGCATATGTCTCCTCATGCCCAAGAGATACAAGGGCTCTTCATTTGATACCATCAGGTCACCATCTCATATGAAAGGGTATGTAGAACACAGCTGAATTCCCATACTTTTATGGGAATATGACACTTTTCCAGGCGCTCTGCAGAAATCCCAATGCTGGTTGTATGCAGAACAGGCACATGCAGCTGGTTCAGTGCTTCAGCAACCTTGCAGTGGTAGCCCTGTTATTTAACACCCATTCACATTAACACCCTGTGGGTTTTCTAACATGTATCTTGTTCCTGCTCTCCCTTCTGTATGGTTTTGATGTGCTAGACATGTGATCAGTGCTTCTCAGGGCTGTGTTCAAAGGAATGCTTACAGGCTTGTTTGTTTTGCTGCTGCATCAGTGTGATTTGGAAAAACAAAAAATGGAGGCATCAGCTTCACTGTCAGCAGCATTGCCCGTTGTCACTGTGACCATGTAGCTTAATTGTAGAAGCTAGACCAAAATCCTACCACACTTAGCATTACCAAATACATCCTTAATACAATTTATCTTTCACATGTGCTGCCTGCCCTTAAGAAAGGCACTTTGCTCAGTATGTTAGAAAACCTCTTAAATATATTTAAGCTGTTGCACTTATTCAATCACATGCAGATGTTTTCCAGCTGCACTTTACATCCCTATTTCCCCTTCTACCTCTGAGCAAGCCCAAACCACTGCATGTCCCCCAAACCAACTGAAAACAACCAAATCCACAATTACATTGTCCCATGGACAGTTGCCACAAATCAGACCAACAAGAAGTAGGGGGGAAAAATTAAAGTTCAAATGCCCAAAACAGGTCAAGCCACAGCTAAGCTGAATAATTTCAAAGGCAGGTCTTAAAACACACATACCAGCACAAATATTTTTATGATCTCAGTCAAGAGACTCCACCTCTCCCTCTGCAGGGCCATAAACAAAGTTAGGTCACTGGAAAAATATCTTGAACTGAAGTACCCCAGCAGGAGAATGCACTCTTCTTTGTATTTTTAACTGTTAAAGCATTATAAAACAAAAACATTTATAAACAAAACTGGGATAAAATCAGTATATTTAGTAGACTTTTTTTTTAATCTTTTTTTTTTTTCTTCTTTTTTAAAGCTGATTTTGGAGACCTTAATGATATCCTTGGGGTGCTATTAAGAATGATGCCAAGGCTGAATCATAGGCAACATGCAGCTGGGCACAGCTTTTTTGCCTTCTGTAGGTTGAATCTCTGAATTTTCTGGAAAGATGAATCCAAGCTTGGAGGTGAGGATGAGGTGGCTGGTGGTGCCTGATGGCACTGCCTGTGCAGAGCCCTGGACCAAGTGCCCATGTCATGTCTGGCGGCCACACAAGAATTTGGTGGGGAAAGAGCTATAATTACATTTCTGTGAGAGTAATTATGTGTATTTCATACAGCTTAACAGATGTCATGTAGTACAAATGGTGCTGTGAAGAATACTCATTTATTAAGTAATTTATAGCATAATAATTAACAGCTAATCACTTGCGAGGTAAGATGCTCTGGGAACAGACCCAATTCGCAGTATGTGCTGCCTCCTTCCAGGAACCCTCGCTGTTTAGACAGCTCTCCTCACCCCCACAAAGCCAGCTTCTTCCCTCCATCCCCGCACAGCCTGTGCTTGCACACACACATCTGCAGGTAATAACTGTGTTCATGGCAGCAGCTCAAATGAAGAAATTAAACTCTCCTGTGATATCCACAGGGTGGGTGGGGAGCCTCAGCTGTTGTCTCTGAAGAGGTAGGAAATAGAAGAATAGGCTTTTACATCAGGGTAGAAGAGAAACACTACCTTTCTAAAATAAAGCAGGCTTAATTGTTTTGCCTGGTTAATTTGAAACTGATCCAGATATATCCACTGTGCCTCCCATCGCAGCTTGGTGGTGCCTAATTGGAAACCACTTTGGTCTCTCCACATTGTCACTGTCTGTCTTCAAACCTTCATTATGGCACAGCTTCTTTTAAAGCTTTCAGCCCAAAAACTGCTCAGATGCAAAGCCACAGGTTTTCCAAGCCTGCCCTCCCCATGCTTGCCCCTTCCCAACAATGCACATTTCCTGCCTTGCTGCACTCCAGCTTGCACGGCCCCAGCTGCACCAACTGATGTTGAGAGATTTCTATGATTTCTATGTTGAGAGATATCTAAGATTCTATCTATCTATGATTCTATGATTTGGGGTCACCTGAAGCCTCCATACATCTGGGGTGGATATCCCACTAAGTGCTAGTAGTTGGACTTTCAAACCACCTTTGCTAGTTCTTGAAGGGCTGCCCAAGGAAGTTCAGTGGGAAGTCACTGCTCAGAAGCAGCCCAAGTTTCCTAGGAGCTGGGGCTTCTCCTAGCACCCCCAAGTAATTTCTTAGCTGCCCAAACTTACACAGAGAGCTTTAAGTTAGGTTTGATAGGTGAAGGAGATGTTTTGAGCAGCAGAGAAGAGCCAGGGCAGCTGATGGATTAGGAACCAGCAGGGAAACACCTGTGAAAAACCCACAGGCAAACCTTATGCCTATTTTTAAAAAGGGCAAAAAGAAGGAATCTGTGAACTATCAACCAGTCAGACACATCTCTGTGCCTGGTATGATCATGGAGCAGAACCTCCTGAAAGATATGTTGAAAAAATATGGAAGACAGAGAGGGCATTAGTCACAGCTAACATAGCTTTACCAAGGGCAAATAGTGGCTGACTAACCTTGTGGCCTTCTACAATGGAGTGGCTGCATCAGTGGACAAGGCACGAACAATGGATGTCAAGTATCTTGTAAAACCAAACCAAACAACAGAAACATAGGATGAAAGACTGAAATTTAGTGAAAGAAGCCACAAAGAATTATTACTTTATTACTACTATAGCAAAAAAAAAAAAAAAAAAAAAAAAAAAAAAAAAAAAAAAAAGATGTTCTACTTTTATTTTTTTTCACTTTTTTTATTTAGAGAGTATTTTCTGTTTATATATATTTCAGATAGTTGGATACTATCTGTCTAGTTTCTAGGTAGATTTTCATTATACCTGCAAAATTAGAAGACTATGCATGATTAAATAACCCCAGAGTTCAGTATACTAAGGCCAATATATAAGAGAAAAATTCCTTCAGAAAGCTGAGTAGTAAAAAAAAGTAAAGAAATAAGTAAGGAATAGTGGGAAATTCTGTTTTTGTGAATTGTAATACCTTCCATATTCACATATTTACAAACACAATATATGTGAACATGATCCAAAAGCAGTGAAGTGCTGGCATGGCCCTATGCAGCTCAGTCCCAGCTATAGGTGCCAGAACATCAGCACCATGTGGTTTAGTCTGCTGTGCAAAGAAACTCCTTCCCTGCTCTCACTAGTTATGGCCTGAAGCAGGAGACTTTCAAACCCTTCATTGTATGTTTTCACTTTCACACAAGGACTTGAGTTGCTTTCAGTCCTTGCCTCCGTATATAACCCCTGTTTGGGTACCACAGAACCTGCTGTTATCTGTATCTGCTGTCAGTGAACTCTACTGACACATTTTAAGTGATTAAAAAAAAAAAAAGCAACCAAAAACCAAAATATATCCTTTATGAGTTTGAATTTGCAGATTGCTTTCAGGGAGCGTCCCCTCATTCCTGTACCATGAGACAAGCCAGTTAGGATATCTATCAGCACCACAGCTTTTCATTTCTTTCCTCTTTAAACTAAGCTCCACCAATCCCTACGTTTTTCATCTAGAGGCCCCTCCAAATGGTAATAATTTTCATCACCCACCCAGTCCCATGACTGCCTGCATTTTTTAACAGCAGCAATAAGCTGAAACCATTTGCCATTTCGCTTGGGCTTCAGCCTTTGGTTTTATTCCAGTCTTCTGCAGTGCAAGCAGAGGCAACTCACTAGGCAGATGTTTATGAGCAGCAGAATACACACAAGTGGTGTCCCAGCAGGCTGCAAGCACCCATATCCCTTTCCCAGCTCTCTCC
Organism: Ceyx melanurus; assembly: GCA_024611195.1. Classification (NCBI taxonomy): domain Eukaryota; kingdom Metazoa; phylum Chordata; class Aves; order Coraciiformes; family Alcedinidae; genus Ceyx; species Ceyx melanurus. The sequence continues at coordinate 22,046 of JANHGL010003655.1, read as the reverse complement.
TATGTGTGGGAAAGAAAACCAAACTGCTTTCCAGCATCTCCCTTCACAGTGATTCTCCCCACACGTTGTTTTTTGCTTTCACTACCCAGGCTGATGTATCAGCCACCACATATTCAATGAGATGTCTGTCATTCTTTATGGCTTTTCTGACGAGGCAGGTGCAAATATTTAGGGTGATGGATCTTCCACAAGGAACTTCCTCCATATCTTCTCCCCTAGCTTGATGAGTCATGTCCAAGGACAGCATTATGGTGAGACTTGCCCTGCCTTTCAAAACTTAGGACAAAAACTGAATCAGAGGAGCTTGAATCATTTGGGAAGAAAGAGTTCAACCACAGCTCAGTAAATATCTTTAAAAGCATCAACAGCAACAGAAAGTAAACAGCTGACATTCAAATACTGTTCCTCCCTCACAGTTCCTAAAACATCTTCTGGTCTCCAAGTTAATCACAGACACTCTGAAACCTCTGCACACACCACAGTCACTCAATGATAATGTATAAAAAGAACAGTCCCTGCTACAAAAAAAAAATTGTACCTGATGGCCCATAAATCAACAGTATGTAATTTTGTATGGCCAAGGGCTGTGAGCGAGCAGAGTGCTGCACAGCCAGGCAACAAATTCATTTGGGATGTCAGAAGCAGCAGAGCTTCCAGTCAATCTCGTACTGCAGTGCCCAAATTCAGATTTACAGATCCAGCAGATTTGTCTCATTTTATTGTCTATTAACTCATTCCACCACAGATGAGAGAGAAGAGCAGATGCCAACAGCCTAAGCTGAAACAGAGGGAAGAAAATCAGACCCTCTCCATTTGGCTCTGGAGAGCAGGAAGGGAGGAATGTGCTGTTCCTGAAAGCCATCCTGTCATTCATGAGGCAGAACAGGGCTATGCATGGCTCCTCTGGCCTCAATGGAAAGACAAAATGGCTGATATTTGTAACATGGAAACTGGAACACCTATTGCTTATTATGGGCTTGATATCTGGATCTAAGTCCTGCTGTGTGTTGCACACAGCTCACCAGTGCACATTAGATGCTTCCAATAAAAGCCTGACATTTCTCCAAAGCACAGCCATGAGGGGCAAGTGCTGTCACTTCACACCTGATAAGGACAGGGGCAGCATGCCAGCTCCACCTCCTGCTTTCACATGGAGCACAGATGGACCTGCTGCTGTAGCGGTTTGGTTGCAGCAAGCCCTGCCTGGGTACATCTCTGGACTGGGTTTTTCTCCTTCCCCCTGGGCCAGCACAGGACAATTTGTTGGGATGAAGTTCTGCAGTGAAAGATGGTCCAGTGGGAGCCTTATGTTTGGAATACAGTGCAGACTGCAAGCAATAGAAATAAAAAATGACAGGCTGAAACCATATGCCATCCTTGCCTTGGACCACTGGGTAGCCAGGTCCTCCCACAGCAGCTGGCTGTGCTGCAGTGGAAGTCACAGGATTTCCCTCTGTGGTCTACAGCAAAAATTTAAGAAGTTGTAGAATCACAGAATGGTTTACCTTGGAAGGGACCTTAAACATCACCTAGTTCTAACCCCCCTGCCAAGGGCAGGAACACCTTCCACTAGATCAGGTTGCTCAAGGCTGTGTCCAACCTGGCCTTGAACATTTCAAGGGAGGGAGGATTCACAAGTTCTCTGGGCAGCCTTAGTGCATAGGAATAGGCTGGAGTAGGCAGATTAAATGCTGGAGACTTTCCCCACAATATTAGTTATTCCTCCCCTCCCAGGTTTAAGAGCAAGCTGCGTATTGGGACAAGGCAGGCTAAGCTTTGTCTATTGTCCTTTCTATCCGAGAAACCTCAACCTCCAAACCGGGAGGCTGCTTGCTCAGGGTGATCTCCCCCTGGGGATACAGCCAGATCCTGCTGAACAAGCATTTCCAAGACACTGACTTCAGGACTCAGACACAAGATTCCCTAGCCATCGTCTTCTGGCTCTGCTGGCCCCAGAAAGTAGAACCTCAAGCAACCAAAACCTCAAAGAAGCCTACTAGACTCTCTCAAAGACTGAGCTGTAAAGGGGACTGCGTGCTTTACATCAGGAAAGGTGTAGTCTGACTTTTCTTCTCATGCTGGAGGGTATGAATGTCTTGCAGTTCTGCAGCCCCTTGCACATCAGCATGAGAATGCATATATGGACAGGGCATCCCTTTGCATTAGGCAAGGACTACATTGCGAATCTACAAACAGGGGAAAGCCAGCAAAGATGCAGCAAGGGGCATCCTGGCCAGGAACAGAAACCCTTCTGCTCTTTCTGCCCACCATTTGCTTTGGCAGCCCACTTCCTGCAAGCACTGATGCGCTTGCAGGGGGTAATGGGGCCCAGGTGCTGCCTGGCTGTCTCAGCCCTAAACCATCTCTGCATTTGAAACAAGCCAAGCTGGGGAATGGCACATCATTGTCAGTGTGCCAAAGCACTCAAGGTCACCACCCACAAGACCCCTTGTACCACAGAAGGTGCTCTGGGTCAGCCTGAGAGCCATTTTCAAATTAAGCTGCTGGGAAAGACCCAGAGAAGAGTTATTTCACTTGCAATTAGCATTCATAGCATGTGGCTGTGGCACATATGTAAAAATAGATTCATTTTATCTATATAAGCTATTCTTTGAGTTTGAAGCACAATGGCTTACAGAAGCAGTAATGCAATGGAGCTACCATGAGCTCTTGAAAGCACCAGCTGTGTTCCCAATGTGTCACCCCTTCATCTGGTACTTCTTGAGTGATGTTGTGCAAATCCAGCTTCTGATGCTTTCCAGCAGCTATGCAGTAGTGATAATCAAGCTCAAAGAAACCCTTAAAAATGGGACAAAGCACACTATGGCTATAGGAAAGAGTGGGATGCACTGGTTTCGTAACTAGGTGGTGCAGAGACAACAGCTTCATTAACCTGCTCAGTATTGCAGGAGCTTAAGCCCTACAAAGGAGCACAGTTTGGGGCTCACCCTGCTCTTGAAAAAGCTGGAAAGTCAGCAGAAGCATCCATCTGCTCATTAGGTGCTTCTCTTTGGGAACCAAATCTTACCTTACTGGGAGAGACCAGAGTTTGCAGCCTGAAAAGCTTCCAGGCCCCGTTCCTGGAGCCAAGAAGGGAAAATGGGAGAAGATAGTTTGGCCAAATCCGAGGCTGAGCACAAGGACAGCATTATTTTAGTCCCTGCTGCTTTTATTTGACCTCAGCAGGGAAACAAACACACTTCGCACAAACCCATTAACGCCTTCCTTCTCTTTACAATGGAAAATTACACACACTTATCTGCCTCCCGAGGAGACATTTGCATTTAATTCTCTGCTATTTGCAAATACTTTGAAAACCAAGCATGGAAAATGTTAGGTAAGAGCTGATTGCTCCACATATGTCAAAGGAAGCAACACTCAGGATGTCTTTTTGAGATCTATTTTTGTCTAACCTTATTGGTACTGAAACCTGGATGGCACTAAACAGCACTGAAGCAAGTTGCTGTTGAGAGAGTGCATGCAGGGAGCTGGTCACTCTGCTTTGCACATCTTCTCTGCAGGCAGGAGTATGAGCCTGGAGAGCAACACTGTCATCCCTCACCCAAAGGCCACCACAACTGCCGGCCAAGGCACTGGGGATTCTCATTTCTTTATCATTTCAGAGAAAGTAAGATCCCCTTGTCTGATTTTGTACAACTTTGGCATTTATAATGCCCCGATGATTACTGCAGCTTTTGCCCTTGGCTCATCCCTCTCCATGCAATTCCCTGTGATTCAGCAGCTGAGATATAGGAACTGCTTTTAAGGAGGAAGGATGGAAAAGAGTTAATCTAGGGAAGTCTCCGAGGTCCCTTTTTCCTCTTTCACCAGCATCCTCACTGCTTTCCTGCAGAGAAATGCAGCAGGGCCATTTCCAGACCCTTTTAGCTCACCCTGAAGAGCAAACACTGAACTGGGTAGATGTGCAAGCTGCTATATACAGCCCACAACTCCACAGAACATCTTTGCCAAAGCCGGTCAACAAGCACAAAGAGACCATCCGGGAGCAAGTACTAACTGGTCTTGGTTCACTCGGGGACCTCCAGCTGTGCCCCACCTCTCGCAGCCCCTGCCCATGCCAGCGAAGGGGCAAAGCTCCGCAGCAGCAGCCCTTGCTGGGTTTCGGTAGCAGACAGCGCCCTCCAGTGGGGCATTTGCCACCACACCATTTACAACATCCCAGAGGGAACTCAAAATTTAAAAGCCTTAAACTGGACAAGTAGAGAAGTTAGAAGCTTTCAGCTGGAGGACAAGCTTGGGAGATATCTGTGCTTTGGTGCTAGCAAGGAGAATTTATTTGGTGATGGTGCTTTCTGCAGTCGGCATCTCAGTAACCAGCATTCACGCAAGCACCAAAAATACTGTCCCCATCATTCAGTGACAGGGGACCCCTGTGCCATAACCTGACCATGAGTAGCCCCAATACTTTAAGACAAGTTATCTGTTTTTCAGCCAAGCTGGAAGAAACCCCTCCTATTGTGAGAGGGCTTTCTATAGAGCTCTGCCTTAGGGGTAGGGGAAAGCAGGCAACACTGAGAACAGATGCAGAGTATTTTTTAATTTCTTAAATTAAGCACCAAAGCATCTTATTTCCATTTTTTTTTTTTTCCATTTAAAAAATACTCATTTCCATGTGCTGACAGTTCAGCACAGCTCTTGAGCAGGGTCAGTAAGGAGAAGATACACAGGGGTGTGGACCAACCACCTTGTTTCCCAAGCTGAGCAATTATTTAAAAAAATTAATTACAAGGCAAGGAAGAATTGTGGTGGGGTATTTGTGGTCCATAAAACACACCAGAAGGGTTTACACAACCAGTGGTTTGTGTCAGCCAGGGACACCCTCAGAGCGGGGAAGACTGCTCCAGGAAGACCTGGTATGCCTGACTGGAGTTTGCACGGGCACCCCACAGCCATTCAGGTGCCCGAGCCCTCAGCTTCAGCTGGAAGGGTTCGAGGCGCAGGCACTCCCCCAGGTCATGCAGCTCCATCACTGGCTCCTCCACAGCACTCACTGCTGGCTCCTCAGGGCTGGGGTTCCTTCTGGGGTGGCATCCCCAACTGCCAACCCTACACATGATGCCAGCAGCCACCAGCATCACCAGGGCAGCCATGATGGCCGCCCCCACTAGGATGTCGGCATGGAGAAGGAAGAAGTTGATCCCTGCAAGAGAAGGGCCGTGGCCTCATCCTGCTTGCTCCAGCGGCCTCCACTGTGATCATAAAGTCCCTCACATGCCCCACATCATGACTACAGTGCTCAGAGGTGAGATGTGGAGCTGTGGGTGCTCCTTCAGGAGTGTCAACACCTCCCCTGCTGCTCTCCAGAAACCCTAATGGCCATTTCTGGGACAGAGCATCTCTCCCAAACCTCCAGCCCAAAGAAATATTTAGACCAAGAGCCAGTCTTAAGGAACAGTACATGGCTGTTGCTACTCCAGGAGAACTCAGAGTAAAGCCATTGCCAAACCCATGTTCAGCTACATGGAGTCTAAAAGACCTACTACAATTCCCATGCAGACCTGACGGGCCTGAGTAACACATACCAGTGATCAGTCCCCTTCACATCCAGAATAGTGTTTCCTTATGTTCAGAGGGCACCTCCTGTGTTTCACTTTGTGTCCACTGCCTCAGATCCTGTCACTGGACCCCTGAGAAGAGCCTGACTCTGTCTTCTTTCCACCCTCCCTTCAGGTAGGTATATACATTGATAAGATCCCCCTGAGACTTCTATAGACCAAACAGTTTCATAGCTCTCACTCTTTCTTCATAGGATAGATGCTCCAATCCATCATCCTTGTGGCACTTCATTGTACTCTCACCAGTATGTCCATGTCCCTCATGTATCAAGTAGCCCAGAAGCAGCACCACTCCCTAAAGCTTTCAAGCACTACTCTGCAGAGCCTTTGGGAGCACAGATGCCACACTGAATTACATGCAATGAGCAGCAATACTTTAACCTGCTACAGTTAACTGATGCAGGTCACCTTTTAGAGGTCTATCGAGGCTGATCTCTGAAAGCTGATGCCTTTGGAATCTGGGAAGTACCATTTCTCCTTCAAGTACAAGACTCACATCTTAACTTTGATACCTACATTGACTAAACATCACTCTTTGTCCCTCATTTTCTGAAAGGATCACATTTGCCTCCAAGTCTGCCCATATCTGAGAACAACTGCCAAAGAGGAGCTCCTAAAGCCAAAGGAGGAAGCCTACAGGGTCAGCTGGAAATTGCCTATCTAAAACCACCACCACTCCAGTGGCCGTGCCATTTTTAAACATCCCATGCAATACACATTGGCAGAGCTGTTAGGAACCCAATCAAGGGGAGAGCCCTTGGCCAGGAATCACTCACCAGGTTGCACAAGACAAGAGTGATGTGCACAGATGCCTCTCACAGGAAACACCAATTTGGAGGAGAAAGCAGAGACACTACTTTGTCCTCTACCTGATTGGGGAGCATGGATGCAGAGGGTGCCAGACTTGGTGGGAGAATGATCTTCGTAGCCCTTTTTGCAGCGGCAGAGGTAGGTGCCCACGCCATTGAAGCACTCAGCCTCCTCCCCACAGAGGCTGACTCCAGCACTGCACTCATTCACATCTATAACAGAGAAAATAAATAGGTGCCATGAGTTGAGTCAGACTTGACATAAGAGGGTTTACTGCAAAGCAAAGCACCCACCTTCAACAAGCATCGAGACAAGCTGGAGCTTCTTCACTCCAACCGAGGTGCCAAGCAGCTCCTCCAGCTGGGAACGCAGGAGCCGAGACAGGTTTGTCTCCTCTGGCTTCAGATGCAGCCAGAAGGTGAGCAGCAGGTTGGCATCCCTCGTCCTGCAGGCAGGGGAGAGCTCAGGGTGGGGCAGGAAGAAAACGACTGCCAGCCCCAGCTCTGAAAGCCCATTTAGACCTTCCACCTGCTTCTATTAGCTGTAGGCTCTTGCAAAGGTTATTTGTGACAAGAGGCAGCTCTGCACTTGGAGCAAGGGAAAAAAAAAAGCCCAGTAATGGCTCCTCACTTGGAGCTAGGCTGAAGTGACTAGATATTCCTGCAAAGTGAATTGTAGTAGCAATCTGCAGCCCCAGGTCACCCTCAACAAAGTGTGGCAGAGACCTTACTGACAGCTCCCACATTTCTCCAGCAGACACTGTGGCATGTGTGAGGATCCTTATTCTCTCCAGAGTTGAAATCCATCTTAGACCTACAAAGGGCCTATCCAGCATTAAACATTCACTTTCACCATCTTTCTTCTGGGAAATAGGTTATTTTTTTCTACTTTCAGGACAAGTTGCAGAACACAGGAGAGGAGCAAGGCTGGGGCTCTTCCCAGGGAAGGGGAACAAGAAGCAAAGCCACAGCTATGCAAGAAATATTACAGGCTATAGTAGAATCACCTGCCTAGACAGTGGCATAGCAGTAACCCTACCTTTTGATTTCCTTGAACTTTATTTCATTGACTCTGCTGGCAGAAAGTTTCAGGTTCTCCTGGACCTGCAAAGGAACAGAGTGACTAGAGCTGATTTCTTCTGTGATGGGAAGGAGTACAGAAACAGTTTCCTTTCTTAGTCTCCCTCTCCACCTTGCTCTTCCCCTTCACAAACCATTTGGTTTGTGCACTATATGTCTCATAGCCTACTGCTCCGAGCCTTTTCTCTGGGAGACTACTAATTGTTCCCATCTCCTTAGCTTCAGCTCAACTCCCACAAACACACAAGGTCATTTGGGAAAAGGAAAAGCAACAGTAGACCCAATTAAGCATTTGGGTGCTAAATCATTGCAGAACATCAGTGGATGGATAGCAGCTTTAGGCTAGAAGCAGACTGAACCCTGTAGCTGTTCCAGCTCACATCCCAGAAGGAAGTTTGGATGCAGCCCTGAACACAGATGCTCACACACTTGCCCTTTTTTTAGGTTCTTGCTACAAGCTTCCCATTTCCAGAGGCATGTTACAGCCTTCAGTTGGTTATATCCCTGTCTCTGCAGTGTTTTTCTGCTGCCTTGTGATGGCATGGTACTATGAAGGGCTGCTGCAACTAAATGCCAGCCACTGTGGCCAGGCACCCTGCCAGGGCATCAGCATTAGCCCCAGATGACAACCAGCACAAGCAACTCAGATGCTTGTTTGTCCTGTGGCTTTAACAGAAAATCCCTAGAATTAAATGCACACCATGGTATCTTCTAGTTGAAGATCTGGGTCATCACATTTGTTTTTCTCCCCCTTCCCATGCTCAGACTTACATGGTTCTTCATAGATTCAAGAAGACCCTTTTGGAGCTCACTTCCACCATGAGGAATCCAGTCCTTGGGTTTTATTTCAATAGTTACTTCAAACAGCACATCTACCAAAAGACAAAAGATCCTTATCTAAGTCCATATAACACAAACAAGTTCCTTAAATGTGTTCGTTCTTAAACATCAACAACAGCAGCACAACTCCACAAGGACATGCTTGTGTAAGTCAGTGTCCAGGAGTATTTCCAGAGGTTGTGCATCAGGTAGAACGAGTTGAGTAACAGGTGAAAACAAATCCTTTCTAATGCTTGGTGCTGAATACTAGAATTGACCTTTCAGAAAACAATGTACAAAAAGCAAGTCTGTTCATACATTTCTTTAGCTACTGTCTTCCCCAAAAGTATAATCATAATTTGTGATAGAATCTGAAAGCTCACTTTTCTCACTGATCTTTGTTTAGGATCAGCTTAAACTTCAGTGATCTGGCTGTATCCAGATGGCACAGATTTGCCAGAGTCTGCTTTTTAAAGCCTATTTGTTCAGCAATATTTCTCCCATTCAAAGTTCAGACTTCTTGGGCAGCAGGTCGATGGAGGTGACTCTTCCTCTCTACTCAGCTCTGGTGAGACCCCACCTGGAGTAGTGTCCAGCTCTGGAGCCCCCATCACAAGAGGGACATGGACCTGTTGGAGCAGGTCCAGAGGAGATTCACAAAGATGATCAGAGGGCTGGAGCACCTACTCCTAACAAGGACAGGCTAAAAGAGTCGGGTTGTTAAGGTTTCAGAGGAGGAAGATCTGGAGGATACCTTGTTGCAGCCCTCCAGTCATCTGAAGGGGGACTACAAAACAGTTGGAGAAGGACTTTTTACAAAGGCTTGTAGTGACAAGGGTTAAAAGCTTCAAACTGGAAGAAGGTAGATTTAGATTAGAAATTTGGAAGAAATTCTTTACTATGAAGATGGTGAGATACTGGAGCAGGTTACCCAGAGAAGCTGTAGATGCCCCCTCCCTGGAAGCATTCATGGCCAGGTTGGATGGAGCTTTGATCAACCTTGTCTAGTGGAAGTTGTCCCTGCCCATGGGAGGGAGGTTGGAACCAGATGATCTTTAAAGTCACTTCCAACCCAAACCACTCTATGATTCCTCTATACGGATTCCTTTTTGCAAGCTGTTTCTGTGGCTTGCTCTACCATACGGGCTCAGTATTGTGCTGCTTAGTTGGTAATGCTCCTGTAGGAGGGTTCTGCTTCTCTCCCCAGTCTGAGAAGCAGGATTCCTGCAGGTTTCTGATCCAGGTATCATGAAACACCTATTGGAGTACATTGGAGGAAGTGAGGCTCACTCATCCTCATTCACCTCAGAAAAAAAAATCATATTTAAACACTAGGAAGCAATGCCTGAATTCCAACAAGCCAGCATTTATGTCAGGTTTAGCATGTGAACTCAGGTTTCACAGAATGTTAGTGGTTGGAAAAGACCTAGAAGATCATCTAGTTCATCATCTAGCCCTGCCAGAGCAGGATCACCTAGACTAAGTCACCCAGGAACACATCCAGGCGGGTCTTGAGAAACGTGTCTCCAGAGAAGAAGACTCCACAACCTCCCTGGGCAGCCTGTTCCAGAGCTCCGTCACCCTCACTGGGAAAAAGTTTTTCCTTGTGTTTACCCTAAACCTCTTGTGCTCCAACTTACTCCTGTTGCCTCTTGGCCTGTCATTGGATGACACTGAGAAGAGTCTGGCTCCATCCTCCCTACACTCACCCTTAACATATTTATAAACATTGCAGTTTCTGCAGGGCAAGTAAAAAGTGACCAAAGCACAACTGTGGGGTTGCAGTGATATCTTAAAAATTATAACCTACAAAGTAGTAACTACTCAGAAGCACCCTTCAATCCTTTCCAGATGTAATGAGCAGGTCATGTCCATGCACGACACCAATCAGCACATTGGACTCAGGGCAGCATTTTAAGACATGCATAACTCTTTGCATTGCTCACCTCCAGGATGGTGCTGGGATTTCAGTGCTGTGTTGTTCTCCAGAGATGCCAGGGCAGAAACCAAATCTGTCAGAGCAAGAGAATCAGGTTGCTAGTCTTGACATACCAGCAAGGGAGGGGGGAAAAGTACATTAAGTATGTGTGATTTTGCAAGAAGAGTGTAATGTGCCAACTCCTTCCTATATTCTTTATACTTAAATTTAAATATTAAGCTCTAAATACAGTCTACTTTTCTCTACAGTGGAAAGTGCTTTTCAGAAAGAAATCCACCCCAATAAGCCTAGTTTCCATTTCTGGAAGTGGATGAAATGTTATCCCTATGAAGCCACCAGAGGTCCTACAACTGAACTTCCATGGACCTTGATGGAGAAAAACAGCTTGTATATTAGATATCACGGAGCTAAAAGAGATAAATAAACTCTTCCTACATCTACAATAAAGGGGCAGGAACAGTTTGGATGGACCAATTGAAAACATCTTTTCTACCTTCAGGCAGAAATTAATACCTACAGTGGCTAAAAGAAATCTAACATTAACTACTAAACTTAGGAGATAAAAGCCATTTTTTCCCCTCTGCCTTCTAACTTCTGGAGCTCAAACTCAGTTATGAGGGCTGGGAGTGCAATATCAGGCTGCAGCCACAAGAATCAACATAAGCTAGAGCTGTGTACCACCAAGATGGGCATTCAGTCTGGTTTGGATGTGAAGTCACAGCTGAGAGACTGGGTTCTCCATGGATAATTCAGAGCACTTGGATTAGGGACCAGCCTCTCCCTGTTAAGAGAAGCATCAGCTCATAGATGGCCCTGTTGCAACAGATAGCCCTACATCTTCTCAAGTATCACCTTCTGTGGATACAGAAGGAGTCATGACAGCTACCACATGGACCAATTGAAGGTGATAGCCATGTCTACAATTAAAGCCTCTTAAGAGACTGCTGCATCATTAGAAATGGATATAGCACTGTCAGGCATCATTTCAGTCACAAATAATTCACAAAGCACCTTACCAAAGAACTCTTCATTCCTTTCTCCTGGAAAAACCACATGTCCCATAGTCATACTGGGAGAGGGGTAGAGAGGGGAAGGTTTTGCACTCTTGTGTAGCAGTGGCTCCTCCGGCACTGGTGTCTGTGTGTGATGTGCAGCAGCAACCACTTCTGGCAGGCTGTGGCTGGCTTGAATCAGGCTAGATTGGTTGGCAGAGATACCTATGCTGCTGCTGGACACCTCTGAGGAATGGACACCCACTAGGCGACATGGGGATACGGTGACCAGAGAAGACACGAGTTCTACATTCCCCTTTGCAATCTCCGAAGCAGACAGTTCAACTTTACGTTCAGTGCCTTGTCCAGCTGGAAATAGCTCCACCAGCACATCATCGTTGTTTTCTCTGACCTCACTACTGTCATGCTTTAGGCTCCTTTCCAGCTCTGTTTCATCCTGCAGGTGATTACATTCATTCAGGTCAAGTTTACTCAAGTTAGCACCAGACTGAGCATCTTCCATGAGACCAGGAGGGTGTTGAGCCTCTTTATCCGAGTTTGCAGGCTCATGCTGGATGCTGCTACTAGCAAGTACCCCTGATGGGCTCGGAGAGGCTCTCATTGTGGGCAATAAACCTTTTGTCACAGCCATCCTCCAGATCTCTTTTTTGGAGACCTCCTGTACAGGCTTTTGGAGACCTGTGGTATCATTTGAAGCACCCACAGTTTCAGAGTCTCTGAATACATAATACTGTCCTTTAAAATGTCTGTATTCATGGATTAGGGAACCACTCCCTGATAGAAGCAATACATGGACTGCAGTAGCTTGTGTAGCAAAGATCAGAGTACCTCGGTTGTGACAGGCATACACCACTTTGGTTTCCACACTTGAAAAGACTCCCTGGAAGATTATCTTGTCCTGGTTCTTGCCACACCCATCACTCCCCTGGAACCCTTGGATATAGATGACAATGTGCTTCTGGGAGCTTGCTGATATAGTCCAGTTGCACCAGATGTTGGTTTCAATGTCAGCATGCGGTGGCAGGTAGAACACCCCAGACCCACTCTGAAAAACCATATGGCAGCTCCTGACAGGGAAGTACTCCATGGCCCAGGGGAGTCCTAGCTCTGACATATGGGAAAGGAAACACACAGTCAATGGTTATTGTACTCACCAGGACACAGATGTCACACTTCTAGGAATGCTGCAAATTGCTACAGAAGAGGCCCTGTTTAAAACCTTCTCCTGCTGCAAGACTTATACTGTTTCAGCCCCCAGAGCCACATCTCAGCTCTGCATTCGAAGCTGCTCTGCAGGGGTCTGATCCTTTGCAGCCCATCCAGCTTGAATTACATGTTTTTGTTTCCAGCAGATGATTTGTCCCATAAGACCACATTGGTGGAAATGTGCCTCTCCCCAGACAGCCAGGTTGGGACTGCAGGATATACACACAGCCCTGTTTGTGCCCCCACCAAGTACTTCTGCATTCTAAAGGTGGTTTATGCCATGATATGAACTACTAAGAGACCTACCAAAATGTTTTTGTCCTTCTGGCATCTGAGTGTTTCTGGATACAGGATCATTGGAGGACTCCTCAGGCTTTTGGCCTCTTGACACTGTTTCTCCCCATGTGGCCACAGGTGGGCCAGCACGTGCAGAAGTGACACTGGAGGAGGGATTTCTTTGTTCTCCTGCACCAACTTGGAGAGATTCTGTGGTTTTCTGCATTTTAAATTCCCCAAGGATGGAGGCAGAAGCCAGTGTGTTGCTAGCAGCCATGCCCTGATGCTGCTCAGGCACTGCATACTCTTTTCTCCTCAACCCCCACATGCCAATCAGGGAAGCTAGTGCCACTCCAGAACCACTGCCCACATGGTCCTCTGGCCAAGGTAGCCCCACACCAGGCTTTGGACCGGTGACAGAAGATGGGGAGGTACTTGGAGCTGGTGAGCCCATGGGGACTGAGGCTTCTTCCTGTTTGCTGCCCATCTCCCCCAGCACTAGCTTTTGCATCTTAGGGCCAAGGCATCCGGGGGACTCATCTGTGCCTGGTTCAGAAGCTATTGATGGATGGAGATGTGGGGAAGGGGGAACCATCTTCTGTCCTGCTAGGCCATCCAATGAGATGCTTGCCCTTCTGAAGCTAACAGAGTCCAAATCCAAACCTGCTGGTGTAGAAAAGACTATGCTGGACACAGGCTCCACTTCTGGAGGAAAAGGTGCTTCAGGGGTGAAATCAGCACAACTGAAGTCTACAGGGACAGGTTCTGTACAGGAGACAACCAGCACAGGGGTTGTTTCTGTCCCCAGGGTAGACAAGTTGGTGGGAGGATGCTCCATCCCTGCTGGCAAAGGGGGTACAGCCAGCCCTGGCTGTGCAGCTCTGTCACTCTGGTGGTGGCTGCTTTTTACACCAGAAGAACACATATGATCTTTCTCATCAGCTGGACAGTTGTGTGCTTGCTCTTGGAGGATGTCCCATGGTGTTGTTGAGGAGAAAACAGTGCTGCATCCCACAGCTCCTCTAAAACATTCCAGGGAGGAAATATCCTTGAGCTTTGTATGTTGGAGGCCAGTTATTCCCAACTTAGATAGAGTTGTGGACAAATCCCCAGAAGTGCTTTGCCATATTTGGCTTCTCTCAGGTAGCAGATGTGAGTAGCCTCTATTTACCACTTCATATGGGCTACTCAGGCTGGGCATCAGACCCTTTGCAAGGCCATCAACATCACTGCTCACTGTGCCATCAATTGGGTTGCTCGACTGGGAATGGCTCTCATCCTTCTCTACACTGATGGTGCTGAGCCCTTGGTATGTGGTGGTATCTGTGCTCCCTTGGATTTCTCCTTTGCCAGGGGACAAAGGCTGCAAGTGTGCAGTCAAGTCCAGGCAACTTGTGTGCGTTGGTTTAATAGTAAACTGTAGGTCACCCAGATCTTTTGTCCTCAGGGTAGGGTGCAGGACAGACAGGCTGTTCTCCATACCCACACCTACTGGCTGCAAAAAAGGCTCTTCTACCTGCAAGGCACCAAGCAAAGGAGTTTCCAAAAGCACACTTGAAAGCTTGGGCATATAACCAAAACCCATAGTGATGTGTCCACTCACAGAGACACTCTGCCCCCAGGTATCCTGTGGTGCAGTGGGGCTTGTGCTCTCCAGTCTTCCTCTGCCCTGAGCTTCCTTACAGCATCTGAGGCCTCCTAGCAGCTCAGACTTCTGCACGCAGGGAGCTTTTGTCTCCAGAAGCGATGTCTTTATATGTTCATAAGGGACAAGATCAACAGGACTTCCCACAGGACCACTCACTGTGATCCCTCTTCCCTCTATCAACTCGTCACTTAATACCACAGTCTTGCCAAGGCTCACAGTGCTAAGTGTGGTTGCAAAGTCCAGTGCATCTCTAAGGTTTTCAGCCCATCCAGACTGAAAAATACTGTATTGCTTTGGTAGTTTTGGAGCAGAAGGTTCAGAAATCACATCATCTTTGGAGGAAGATTCACCTTCCTGATCTTGGAAGATGTAGTATTTCCCTTTAAAGTGCAGATCTCTGCAGCTTGGCAAGTACCTCTTCAGCAACACGACATGGACAGCCTGAGCAAAGGTGGCAAAAACATGCATCTCCTTTTTCCAGCAAGCATAAACCACACTGTTTTCCACCAATGAAGAAACACCTTCAAATAGGATTTTGTCCTCATTTTTGTTGCAGCTCTCCTTAGTGATAAAGCCCTGAATATAAATTATTATATGTTTTCTGGAGCCTGCCCAGATTGTCCAGTTGCACCAAAAGTTTATGGGGGAATCACCATGGTATGCTGGAGGAGAAAACTCCCCATACTTGTCCTTCAGTATTCTGTAGCAGCTTCTTACGGGCACATATGCCAATATCCAAGGAAACTCTGACCCTGAAAGAAAAGCAGCAACAACTTCAAGTTTTCCTCCATCTCCAGTTTCTAGAGTTACTAGTTATTAATTTCAAATTAATTTCAAACTCCCTTATCTCCTTCATTTTGCTACCTCTCATTCCTGTTTGCCAAGCAACGTGAAAATCCATCAGGACAACATGCAAGTAACCCTATCTCAGGTCTTGAGTTGGAGGGAAACCACCTGAACATGCACCTATGCACCAGCCCAGGACATGCCTAAAATCTGCCCTATCTTCCAGCCCAAATAACTGTTTCTATCCACATCTGCCCGCAACCTACTCCAAACCTCCTCATCTTCAGGGCTCACCCCACTAGTACATGCCACTCCAGAGTACTTGGAGGTCTGTGGACAGACACCAAAGAAACCCTAGCCACCAATTGGCACCATGGATAACTGGACTGTACACCCACTGCTACCACCTCAGAGTGGGGCATGTTCATGCTTTAAGCATCCCCGAAGCAGGAATACAGGTCACAGCACAGAGTCATTGCCACTTGTCCCAGGGAGGCAGGTTCCCATATAGTAGTTATATAAACACACACACACATATACATATATAAAGGTCATCTAGTCCAACTTCTCTGCAGTGAGCAAGGACATTTTCAACTAGATCAGAGTCCCATCTGATCCAAGCTTGAACATGTCCAAAGATGGAGCACCTACCACCTCTCTGGACAGCCTGTTCCAGTGTTTTACCACCCTCACTGCAAAAATTTCTTCCTTATCTGGTCTAAATCTACCTTCTTTTAGTTTAAGGCTATCATCCCTAGTCCTTGTCTAGCCACAGGGTGAGGATATTTAGGGACCAAAACTACAGGCTCAGGGAATTGCCACATCAGGCAGAGCAAAGAGCATACTGTTAGGTTTGGGCATACAGACAATGTTTGTTGTTTATACACACACAGAGCTGGAAGGTAGGTTTCAACCTCTTTGCTTTCATGGGTTCAGTCAAGCTAGAAGCCCTCCCAGACTCAGCAAAACAAGCAACATTTGCATCTCACCATAGCTAATTTAGCTCTTGGAGTGGGAAATGCTTTCCCCTCAAGCAGGAAGAAACACAACATTGCCCAAAAATGCCATCACAAAGCTAGAAAAGCCAGAAGCCAGCAACAGGTTTATGCTAAAGGGGCATAATTAAAGTCTGGATTGAACTTTTGTTAATAGTTTTAATTGCTGCCCAAAAGTGATTTGCTACAGTGCACTACTCCTGCCTCTGGAGTCCTGCTCTGCAGTAGGGGTTTTTCAGCCATGAGGTAGCAGTGCATTTTATCTCCCTCACCAGCATTGATTTTTACCTCCCTGACACTTAGTATCAACCACAACCCCTTCCCTCCCTGCGCCCTGGGGCCAGGTCATTGCTCCTGGCTTTCCACAATATAGCTTGAGATACCCAGAAAATTCTGGCAAGGATTTATTCAGGTTACAAAAAAAAAAAAAAAAAAAAGACTGGTGGGAGAATTAACAATTAACTCTTACCTGGTTTAACTTTCTGATGCTCCTGAGAGGACCCACATGCCTATAAAGAAAGGAGAACCTTATTGGAGACCCAGCTAACACTGCCCATGCTTGTAATACTGCTCAGAGAGGCCCCAATGCAAGACAAATGGGAATAGATTAGCAAATCCACCATGTCCTGGTAGCTTGGGTTTTTTGCCTGTGCCTGGACCAAGCCCATGAGCCACCTCTTTTTAATTATTTTTTTTTCCATGGTAGTAAATATTCACCCCTCCCTATCTCCAACAGAATTGCCTGACTTAAGCTTATAGATCACAGCCACTAAAAAAACACCCCCAAAACAGAGCAAAACCCAACTGTACTTTAATCTGTAGATTAAAGAGAAGAGCAGGATTCACAGGCTGGCAAAACACTGCACCCAGGAAGGGAGTTTCCTCCAGGGAACCGAGTCGCTGCTTCCCTTCACTCACCCCCAGGGCAGCACAAGCAGCATCGCAGCCAGCGGCACCGCAACGGGACCTCAGCACGGCCCCGGGAGCCGGAGTGCCAGCGGCCAGTCCCCATGCCCAGGGTGCCACGAGCAGAGCCAAAAGCATTAGGGAGGGCGAAGGCTTCATGGCAAAGGTTCATCAGAGGCACAACATTAAAATGAGACTAAAAGAAAAGAAAAACCTTTTCCTCCCTACAATAACCTCCACAGGCAGAGCAAATGCAGGATCACCACCTTTCCCACTCACTCTCCAAACCACATCCCTGCAGCAAAGGGGGAAATCTCCCCCCTCCCTCCCTCATATACTGCCCTGCTACCCTTGTGGTAACAATTAGCTAATCAGGGAAATGAGGCCAGCTTTCACTCGTTAGAGACAGACCTGGTCTTCCAATTGGCCATCTAGTATTCCTTCTTTCCTGTGTGTTTCAGTGGGAAGGCACTATCATTTTGAAAAACACAATGTTATAAACTGGAATTAAAGTGATGCTGTTCTCCCTGGAGCAGAACCCGAGCAGCTTTTTCACTTAAAAAACATAAAAATAAAAAGGATTCCATTACTGGGGGGAAAAATAAAATAAAACCAAACAAACTCAAACCTGAATGTAAAAGCAAATGTTTTCATCACAACATTTTAACTGGTTTCTGCCAAAGGCTGTGATTTCCCACAGGGCTGGGCCATTCTGATGCAGCACTGAGTGAAATAGGTGAAAGTGCCTTGAAACACAAGCAGCTCCTCTCCTGCTCTAAACCAAAGTGCAGAAAGCAAATAACATGAGTGATGATGTGTAAATTATTAGATGCTTAAAATTCTCTCAGCTGTAATAGTCTAACTTGTCATTAGGGGCCACACAGATAAGGCAATTAGGCTGTTTGACATGAGGCTCTGACAATATTCCTTTTAAAATGTCAATCATCATTTAGCAAAATAAAATTTAAAAATACCTTTTCTTCTTGTAAGTCCTCATAGCTTGACAGGCTGACAGATGTTCAGGGTCTAATACACTCATTTTTGTCATGGGTCGAAACAAGCAGTTTGTCAGACCTCTTGGGCTGGCTGCAGCCATTCCGTGGGGACACAGACACCTTGGGGGCCACTTGGGCAGGTCCATCAAAGGGACAGTCACCAGAATGAAACTAATTTCATATTTCCCCCTGGGCAGTGTGACATACTGGGAGCTCCTACTAACAACTATTCCTCTGTCATTTGTAAGGCAACATAAACTGGCTGAGTTTAGGACAGATAAATTTACCATCTGCCTCCCTCTAGTGATTGTGTTGCTGCATAAACAGAGAGTGAAAAGCACACTTTTCTTTTTCTATCAGTCATGATTCTCTTATACACCAAAAGCAAACAGGAAGAGCTAAAGAAGGATGAAAAAAAAGGGATTTCAGTCATCACCTTGCTGATTAGAAATAACTAAGATCCAAAACAAAAGGTAAGAAGCCGAATGCTGCTTCAAAACTAACTTTTCTATCAAAGTTGAGAATATTTTTTTCAGGGAAAATAGTTACATCAGTGATAAACTCTTTTTTTAACAGGTTTCAAAAGCTAGCTTTAGTCTTTAGTGCTCCCAGGCACCCAACTAAATACTGGGGGATGCATCCATCATAATGGCTCCATCTCACTGAGTGAGCTGACAGTGCTGTGCTTGCAGAGGCTACTCTATTATTTATATATACATGATGTAGAATGAGATCTCTGTATTTAGTTACATGAGATAAGCATCAGTTTAATTCCCATTTCTTTGTGTCACTCATTAGCCTGATTGATTTAGATCTGTTGGGGCAACAATGCAATTATGCTCTTAGACACAATTAAAGGAAAGGGATTTCTTAGGAGCTGATGTTTTCCTTAAATAGGGAATTGTCTTTCCTTGATCACTGGATGTTTTTCATTGATTTGGCTGCTAATCCTCTGGATTGTGCTCATGGATGTTTTGAATGAGTGATGCCATCATGCTGTGGTTTATCATGCTGTGTGTTTTACCCATTCACACCATATTGATGGTGAACTGCAATACCATTAATAAAACCAATATATGGTTTAGATATTGTGTTTTGTGGCATTTCTATAGGCTAACGGCATAAATCTCACACCTTCAAGATTTGTGTAAGATATGTAGCATGGGAAGGCTAAAGTGATTTTTCTCTGGGCTTCCTGATACCTTCAAGGCACCATTTCTTCTTTATCCTGATCTTGGCCTATGTGGACACCATTATTTACCCTTAGTGGTAGAAAGCTATAGGATCCATATGCAATGTAGATCTTGACTTACAGAGTTACACTGCTATATTGCTGGCTACTTCAATATAAAGGGTCATGGTAGCCACTGACACTGCCCCACAGGTCTGTGTCCAGAGAGAAAAGCTGCCTGCAACCAGAGAAGAAGATGAAAGCTGCTGAGGTGGGTTTAGCAGTGCCTTAGATAGGGTTAAGTTGGTGATGAGAAGGACAGAGCACCTATCACCCCGGACAGCTCACAGTGGCCACTGGATTTCCAGCTCAAGAACCAAAGGCAAGGAGCCTTTTGTATGCTGTGCTTTGACAAGCTATCAAGTTAGGACTCTACGTTACTTCAATTTATTTATTTATTTTACCATTTTCAAACTAAACTGATTTTCTAAACACTTGTTAGCTGGCCCAGCCTTTATGGGTGACATAACATCAGCAGGATGCAGGGGCAGCGCAGAGACCCACAAGCAAGATGCTGCTGCTGCTCCTGCCTCTCAAACACCCCCAAAAATCTTGGTCAGTTGATTTTCATTGGTCAAAAGAAGCCCCTGCATCCAGTTGCAATAACCTGTGATAGAAGATGTAAGGCTGAACTGAAGGGCCATCAACTAGTCTCCTGCCTCGATGCTGGTTATTTCTCCAGTTGATTAATTAGTCCCGATGAATTAGCAAAGAGTATATTTTATCTGTTTCCCATGGACAAAGAGCTTGGCTGCCAAAGGGGTCCAGCTTCCACATGCTCCATGGCAAGACACAAGTCCTGTGAAGGACAAGGGCGCCTCCTGAGGACTGGCCCCAGAGGGGAAATACCCTATGAGATTGAGATGGTCCCAAACCACCACCTTCCCTACAGGGAATTGGTGCCTTTGTTCTACCTTGATCTGAAAAAAGAATTTCAACATAAGAAAAAAGAAAAAGGGGGGGGAGAAGGGGGAAAGGAGAAAAGGGGGGACAGGGAAAAAAAAAAAAGAGAAAAAGAAAAATAAGAAAGAAAGAAAAAGGGAAATAAAGAGCAAAGGGGAAAAGAGGGGAAAAGAAAGAAGGAGGAGACAAAGGAGGAAAATAGGGAGAACAAAGGAAACAGAAAAGAAAGAGAAAAGGGGGGGGAAATGGAAAAAAATTGGGGCAGGGAAAAGTGCAATATGCTTCCAAGTCTGTGTCTGATAGGAATATATTGTTTTTTCTAGCTGCAAGTTCACCCTGGGGCAGCAAGCAAGTAGGTGAGGTGGCACCTCCTGCCTGGGTTTCCTCCCCTGCAATCACCAGAGGGAAAAAAACAAACTGGTTACCAAATACCTTCTCCACAAAGGGAATCGGTGCCCAGTTAATGAGTAACCTCAGAAACTCACCACCCTCATTACTGACTGGACTTATGAACTCCCTGCCCTTCTTGCCTCCTGAAGGAGGTTTCTTCCCACCCATTCCAGGGCTAGAGCTTTCCTGGAGGAGTGGCTCTGTCAGAGGCTCTGGAAATGTCCTCACCTCTCTGTTTAGAAGAGTTGGACTTCCCCGAGATGCTCTCCAGTCAGCACTTTCTGTGCCTATGGCTGACTTCAAGTGATGACCAACCTGCCTGGCACATTTGCTACATGCTGGTTTTGCTTGGGCTGGTGGAGGAGGTCGAGCGCGGCCATCACTGCCCTGATGGCAGAAAAAAAAACCCCAAAAGTTTCCAGACTTTGCTGCTTAAAACACAATAAAACAGTGGCAAACAAGCTGCTCTACAGAACGTGTGGCAAAACACATTTTTAATAGAGATGATGGATATAAATACCTCCCAAAAAAATGTTTATCATCAAAATACTTTAAAAGCGAGAAGCTTACGCATGTCATATGTAGAACATACAAGCCACTGCTTCATTGAGCTCAGCCTGGCTTTTCTTCACTCATTTCATTCAGCATTGCTCAGATGAACTGTTTTCAAAAGCCAAAGGAAGTATTTCCCTGCTAATAGCTCCCTAGCCCAGGTTTCTATTGGCAGTTTCTATTGGAAAATAGAATTGGTTTATCAAGACCAAACTGGGAGGAGTGGCTGACACAGCAGCAGGCTGTGCTGCCATCCAGTGTGACCTGGACAGGCTGGAGAGCTGGAAAGGGAGAAAATTTACTGAAATTTAACAAGAGCAAGTGTAGAGTCCTTCATCTGGGGAGGAACAACCCCATGTATCAGTAGAGGCTGGGGGCTGAACTGTTGGAGAGCAGCTCTGGGGAAAGGGACCTGGGGGTCCTGGTGGACAAGGGGATGGCCATGAGCCAACAATGAGCCCTTGCAGCCAAGAAGGCCAATGGCACCCTGGGATGAATTACAAAGAGTGTGGCCAGCAGGTCAAGGGAAGTTCTTCTCCCCCTCTCCTCTGCATTGGTGAGGCCCACCTGGAATATTATGTCCTGTTCTGGGCACTCCAGTTCAAAAAGGGCAAAGAGCTACTGGAGAGAGTCCAGCACAGGGCCACCAAGATGCTGAAGGGAGTGGAGCATCTCCCTTATGAGAAGAGGCTGAGACAGCTGGGGCTCTTTAGCCTGGAGGAGACTGAGGGGGGACCTCATCAATGTCTATAAATATATATGTTAAGGGTGAGTGTAGGGAGGGTGGATCCAAACTCTTCTCAATATCATCCAGTGACAGGACAAGAGGCAATGGGAGTGAGTTGGAGCACAAGAGGTTTAGGGTAAACACAAGGAAAAACTTTTTCCCAGTGAGGGTGACAGAGCTCTGGAACGGGCTGCC
>JANHGL010003654.1:7884-24525 GCA_024611195.1 Ceyx melanurus | reverse complement strand
TGATTTCAAGGGAAGCTTTAGCTTTCCTTGTTGCATCCCTGCATCTTTTGACAACCTCCCTATATTCTTCCCAGGTGACCTGTCCCTCTTTCCATTTTTTATATATTTCCCTCTTCAACTTAATTTTTAGCAAGAGTATTATTATATTGTCTCTCCACAAATGGTCAGCTACTGCTAGTTTGCTCCTCTGCAATCACCAGTGCTGTGCTGGCAGATAGAGACAGTCATGCAGAAAAAACCCCAAAAGTTCCTGAAGTATCATCCTAACCTCTCTGGTACAAGACCACTCTATTTCAGATTGCAACAGTTAATGAAGCAGGGATCAATCTCAATGTCTTTGCATGTTGTGTAGCAGAGTGTGCCCCTTATTTTTTATTTTATGCGGCATCTGTTCATATCATTCCAGCTATCTATTCTTTCTGTTTTGGGATAGTTTTCCTAATTTCTATATGTCTCATTACTAGCCTTTGCATTGTTCAATTTCTTGAAGAAATGTGTGGTTCAAACATCCTATCTTTACTATGAAACCATATTTGGTTTATTCTTTATTTCCATTTTTTTTTTAAATGTGCATTACAGTACCTGCAGAGAAATGTGAGAATGTCTCTGAGGACATCCAAATGCCATTATTACTGTGAGAATATGGTGGCTGGGATATCAGCATGATTTCTTTTTTCAAATTTATTGGAATTAATACGGAGGGATTTGAATGTTATGAAATTACACAGTGTAGCCTTTAACACTTTTTCCCAGGATTCATATATCATCAATTTAGGTTTTCTGTCCCTGTAGGAAGATCATGATAAATCCTTTACCTTTCTCAGTCCCACTGCAATGCTAAGCCATAAAAATACTAAGAGTTGAGGACTGAATGCAACAAGGGTTTTGCAGCCTGACCTTTGCAACATTCTTGGAAGAACAGTTAGTCAGAAAGTGAGCGTCCCTGTCTAACTTGTTCCAGATACTGTTTGGCATCCAGCAGCCCCTAGAATGTCAAAGATAGATCTGACTGGTCTGTTGCAAGACAAAAACTTCTTTATAAGACAATCAGCACCCCACATTCTCAATGTTGCTCCTGCAGAACCAACACATCAGTCATAACTATGCAATAATTTTATAGCTACTTCCCATTTTCCACATTGAGAATGTTTTATATCACCATTTCTTAGGAAGCATAAAGTATTAAATTTGTTGTTGATCAAAATGACTTTTTTATTTTTTTTAAAGTCCAGTAATTCCACTGCCAACCTTTTTATTTTCTGAACATATTTTCAGTTGTGCAGGGCATAAATTGGTACTTTATATTTCTCTAAATTATCTGTTAGTACCATACCTGCCTCAAAAAAAATTCTAATTTGCTCCACCAGTGTGCTCATCTGCAGATCATATTAAGTGACTATTTCTTTCCCTTTATCCTTGGTTTACTTCTGAGAACACGTGTAAAGAAAGTGAATTGGCCTTTACATGATTCCAGCATTAGCTAACTCTACAGTGAAAAAAAGGAAAAGAATAGTATATGGCTGCAAAAGACAATTTTGTATTTTGAAGACTTTCCTTTATCATAACTACCAGTGAAACATTCTAGCTTATTAACCTGGAATTGTTTTCTGCAGTTATGAAAAAAAAAAACAAAAAACAGGAAAAACAAAAAACATCATTTTATTCAGCATCTAATACTTATCATTCCTCTCCAAGTTGTATAATTGCTCTCAGTGTGCCCATTTTGCATCTAAGAAAAACTTCAAACAGAAATCTTTAAAGGTCCAATTCTTTCTTGTCATCAGATGCATGTTTCATCATTTTAGGTCATGATTTCCATTCTTAGATAGCAAATTTAAACCAAATTGCTTTTAATTGAAAGTGTTTGTCCTAAGTTACATACTGCAATGTTCAGAGTTCAAAGGTTTTAAAAACCCATACACAGATAAAAATGTGAAAATTGGTTAAAATGATAGATTAATACATACCTCCATTTTATTTATTTATTTTTAATAACTTTTGCAACTTTCACTAATATTTTTATTATTATTATTGCAACAAGATAATTATTCACTTTTACTTGAAAGTATTCCTCCTGGAATGAGGAAAAACATCCAATCCAATTGTGAAGGACAGTTACCTTCACCTTCACTTCATAATCCTTTTCTATTAATGGGAGGATAAATACATTAATCTTGCAATAACATATGACCTTTCTACACTTTAATGGAATCTGTTCTGAGAAAGTCATATTAAATAAGGGCTTTTCCAACTCATGATGTCATGAAAATATTTGTGGGTGATAACAGTTAGACATGTATCTGACACACACCACCACAGTCCCTAAACAGGAAAAAACACCAGGGCACATATTTTTCCTCTAGACAATGTCAGTTCTTCCAGCTAACCTAGTTATTGTGTAGCTATAAAGGTTCTCATATTAGTCCAACTTGTATACATTTTCTTAAATTTACATGCTATATATCACTACATGTCATTATTATATTATTAACAAAAACATTGTATTGCATATTTTTTATCAAATTTAAAAGCCTTCCTTTAATAACCAACAAACAAGCAAAACAAACACACAAAAAAGGACACAATGCACATACTTACTTGTGGCCCATTTCATGTGCGATGGTAAAAGCGAGATTCAGACCATTGTCCTCTGCAATTATACATTTTCTTTTTTCACTGCACATTCCACTCAGATATGCTATACCTAGGAAACACAACCACTACATTCAATTATTTTCTGTCATTGCTAACTGTATGTATTATGGTACTATTGATCCCAAATAGGTCAAAACCATGGTCAGAGGCATGCAAACATAGAAACAGGTATCTACAAAAGAGTACTTACTTGTAAGTTAGAACAACTGAATTTAGCACAGAATTGGATGAAAAATAGCAAAGAAATCACAAAAAGTGGCAATGACTACATAGACTTCAATGTGCAGAAAATAAACTATTTAAAAGTACTGCTAGGTACCTTAATGAGGTATGATAGAACACACATATGAATATGGGTTCTACTGTGAATTAAATTAGCTATTTGCAACAATAGGGTACAAATCTGAATAGGTCTTTCCTCTGACAGAGAAGAACAAATTGCAAAGCAATCCGCACACACTCCTGAGCTGTGCCCCTGCATTATCACAGCTAAGTATTGATACAGTGTCCAGCATGTTAATGATTTTAAAAACATGTGAGGTCTAGTGTTACACAACCAGAAGAATTTGTAGGAGACTAAAGTCTGTTAAACATATTCATTGCAGAGGCTACAATGCCTCTGCTATGTAATATCTGATCTTTCAAAAAACAGAAGCCTGAATGGTAAGCTTTTGAGTCACAGTTCAGCTTCTAAAAAGTAGAATGTCTGTTACTGTAAAAGCTTGAGGAACATGCAGCTTAGTTTGGGTAATAGTAATTTTTCTTCAGATCACAAATACATTTTCGGGGGCCTTCTGTTGTCACTCATTTGAAATTTCAGATTAAGCAATCAAAATACTGTTTCAAGTGTTTGGCCTTCTTCCCAGGAACAGACAGCCTTTCAGTGGAATGGTGCCCTCTGGATCAACATGATTCCTGGATGTTTGCATGTAAAAGTCAAGTCTGAAATGTTTGACAGTGTTTGAAATTTAGTCATAATTAGCATCCTGAGTTAACAAGGTAAAAGTCACTCTTTTTACAATCCAAGTATTTGTCAGTCTGTGAGCAAAATGTCTCATCCACAACATGAAATTCTAGTAGCAGCCCATCATTAATCTGGTAAGTGTTGCTCTCAGTAGAGATAGATTAAGGTTTTGGACACAGAACTCATGTGACAAAAAGTATTTTTCAGGATTCAACAAAACAATAACAAACTAGATTTAATTAAGGCTGAACACTTAAATTATTCTTTCTTTCCAAAGAAGCGAGAAAACATAGAACACTGGTAAATGCAATTTGAGATGGAAAAATAAAAAGAGGCAAAACATGTTCAAAGCAAAAAACCTGAGGTCCTTCAAAAGACACCTCATGCTAAATGCAGGTATTCATTATGTGAATTATATTGAAAGTAAGTAAGAAATACTCTGAAATGTAGCAATTTTCTTTGAATGTTATGTTCCAGTTGCTGAAATACAAATATTTCTAAAACCATTTTTTGCTTTGTAGTTTCACAAATCCATGCATTTTCTTTCAAGTTTTGATGAGCAAACTAAAAAAAAGATAGAGTTTCTTTTAATACTTTAGTTCTAAGTAGTAAAGCTGATAGCAATTCCAGAAAAAGCAGAAATCAGGGCCAACACCAATTAATTTACATGTTAAAACCAGAAAAAAATGACTCTCGCCATAGATAAAATGCAGTGTACTGCACATTTGAGTGTTCTGGGTGTTCCTATCACTGTAATGTAAAATGCTTAGACATACCTTCCTGTGCTAGCTTTGGCTGGGATAGAGTTAATTTTCTTCACAGTAGCTGCTATGTGCCTATGTTTTGGATTTGTGCTGGAAAGAGTGTTGATAACACAGGGATGTGTGAATTACTGCTGGACACAGCTTACAGTCAAGACCTTTTCTGCTCCTCACACCATCCCAGCAGTGAGCAGGCTGGGGGTGCACAAGAAGCTGAGAGGAGACACAGCTGGGACAGCTGACCTCAGCTGACACCAGAAGGATGTTCCATACCATATGATGTCATGCTAAGCAATAAAACTAGGGGTGCAAGTTTAGGGGGGGACATGGATCAGGGACTGGCCAGGTATCAGTTGGTTAGTGATGAGCAATTGTTTTCTTCCCTTCCAATACTTGCTCCTCATTCCACAAGTCAGGGAGTAAGCAAAAAAGTGCTCTGCTTATCTGATAGCTGGGATTAAACCATAACACGTGTTATGGTTTAATCCAGTTGGTTATCCTCATTCAGGTGGTTATCCTCACCAGAATAAAACTTGCTTGCTAGGATCTATACAAAGATAATTTTCAAGCCTCCCTCTGCTTATTTATGCTGACTACTAACTCAAAACTATCAGATGATCTCTTTATTTGTAGGGAAAAGAAGTCCCAATACCTTATTTTGGCCTCTAAACTGGCACGTTCAAGTACATTAGCAGTATCTTTCCATATAACAACATGAGTACTAGCAGTTGCTGTCTACTATCCTGTCTGGCCCCCAGTTTACTCCCAAAGAACTATGCACATTGTGGATTCCATACCCATTCCACAGATGCATCAGTCAGCAGCAGTAGGTGTTTTCAACAATACTTAATGTATCACCAATAATGTCTTTATACTTATCATGCTGTGAAGGGAATTGATTATGTTTGACCTTTTTAACTGTAACATATGACATGTAAGACTTGCATTTCATTTAGAATAAATTACATTTCTGATTCTAGAAATGTCCAAAAGAATCAAATGCAATTAACACGTTATAAATTTTCCCCTGTTAAACAAGGTCACCTTCATATGTGAAAGCCACATCCAACAGCAACAACTGGATGCAAATCATCCAACCAGCTGTGAACTAGTTTCATGTCTTCTTCTTGCTTAGTAATTTACCATATAGGGTAAATGAAACTGACTTCAGTAGGTGTCTGCTTTTGTTTAGTTGTCTCTGCATTAGGTAAGACAATTTAGTCTTAAAATACATGTATGTTCACTGCAGCTTCCTGGGACTTAGTAACACAGCTGGAACTGCTCCAAGGTTACATCCACAAAAAAAACCAAAACAAACAAACCCCAAAAGCCTCAACAACCAACCCAAATTAAACGAACAATTGCACCCTTGTTATATTTAAGGTATTGCTTACCCCATGGTCTCAACACACAGCTTCAAAATAAAACACTTAGTATACTGAAAAGTGTTGTCCAGAAAGCAGCAACATACCCCACTGACAGTATAAGGAAAGAGCCTGTTATGTATCAGTAAAGAAAACTGTGTTTTGAAACAAAAATACACTGAATATATGCCAAATGCAAATAAAACACTCTGTAGATAAATATTTACAAGTTAATTCAGAAGAAAATGCATGAAATATTAATTGATAAAAGCTTTACCATTGTGCCCTAGAAGAGTGAAGGGACTAGGGACTACATTTTGTTAACAACCATGTAAATATCCAAGTGAAATTCATGCTGCTTCTCAAAAGTAAAACTTTGCCACAGTTATAGTACTAGTTTATTACTACTAACATTACTGTTACCCCTGGAGATGGGTATTTCATTCTACATATTATCATAAATATTTTTTAAAATTTTCTGTTTTCTTAATGAACATCCTCATCAAATAATCAAATTGTTTATTCTTTCAAAGTAGGCACACTCAACTATTCTGTTGAAAAGTCTTTGTTCAGCTCACAAGGATGTTACACAAAATATGTTAATAACGAAAGTATTGAGACAAACTTGTCAGCTTTTCCTACTCATTCATGACCTCCTGACAATGACATAAATCCACTACCTATATTAAAAGTCAGCATTGCCTCCAGGAACAAAAACAAGAAATATACAGTGAAACATACAAACATTGCTTTTTCCTATAGTGACCATGCAACATTCAAGTGTGACTTGAATATGTCTGCATTTCTAATACTGCATTCTAAAAGGCTGTAGAGCAGCTATTAGTTTTCCCTTTATAAAATTAATATTCTCAAAGTTTTAATCAAACAAACATTATTTAACATATTTGAATTTTTTTCCTCTGATCTTTCTTGGTACCACAACACATTCAAACTTGGATTGTCACACCATAAGCTATGTGATTATGAATCCCTTCCCTCATATTGCTCCAAAATCTACTTGCTACTTTTAGACGATATTAAAAGAGAAAGAGACCCCTCCACATACCAGTAGTTTAATATATTGGTATAACGTGGATATCACCTCAACACATTCCTGACCTCTTTCATAGTTCTCCTGGTTTGGGAACAGTAATGTTCTGCCCAACAGATTATTTTTTTTTCTAGATTATAAAGCAATAATGACCATAAGTAATAGAGAACAAAGTATCTTTAACATAGTTTATGATTAAAAAATATAGGGGATCACCCATATGTGCCTTCTACTGCTGATCAAGAGCAGTCTATCTGAATTCCCAGTCCATATGAAATAAAAATGCCATTAAAAACCAAATCCATATGCTCTGTTTCAACACTTGAAATCACAAGGTCAAAGAACTGAAAGGAATCAAGGAGTTTATGTTTGTATAACATAGGTAAGAAAAAAAAATCCAACTATTTTCCATTTCAAAGCATTTTTTTTAATGGAATGTGCTATATTCTTATGAATCTAGGGATAGGATGCTCCTTGTTATGATTTGCTGTCTATCATCAGTAAAATTCTCAAATTTGACCAAGAAGGAAAACATTAAACCAGAACAGATTCCCGATGCCTACTACATACCCTGTTTTTTACATGAAATAATGAAGCTCACTAATACCACAGAATGCACACTAAATTTAATTTCAAGAACACAGAACCTGTTAATGAGCTTCATGAACAATGGTTCTATTTTTATTGAATTAGTATACATAAAATTGATACATCTTAAGCACATTCCATGAATAAAATTTATAGTTATGTATAGAATTTTCTTCTAAAGTTTCTACAACATGCTTCATAAGCAATAGCATGAACCACTGATTAGATATAGGTTATCCTGAAAGGGTTAGAAAACATGCAGAAAAAAAGCATATGACAATTTGAATCACAAACTTAAAAAAAGCATGAATTTCACTCTTAAAATAGCATGACCTTAATTTTCATTTTTGATGGTGCACAAACCCAGCAAGTCACTGCAATAGAAACATAATTTAATGTCCAAGTACATCTGGTTTTTGATTCAAACATAAGTATGTTAAATTTGAACTGGCAAATAAGTGGGTCTGTGAGTATAAATGATAGTACTTAAATGGACTCGATTACTAATCTAACAAAGTATTTTTTTTTAGCAGCCCAGATGCTCTTCTTAAGAAGCAAGAGAAAAATACTTTCCAGAGAGCTGAGCTTTAAAGTTTAATTAGCACAAGCTGCTCTGAAGAGAGTCCCAGACACTGATGACTTCCAGGAAAAAAGTCTTGTCAGTTTTAAATGCATCAGCAGCCCTTAAACAAGGCAGCAATCAAAACAGCACAGTTATCAAACAGGAATCTCAAACAGAAACAAAAAAGCCTAGGAATACTCATTTTTTTATCTTTTTAAAGTGAGAGATAATGACAGTGATGATAACTATACCTATATGTGTGTGTATTTACATACAAATGCACATATACACCGATGCAAAACATTAGAAAAACTAATGGGATAAAAACCAAAACAACTTCTGCTACATTTTATGCAAACATAATTCGAATTTTATTCACCTGTTTGGTTAGTTTATGATTTATGTACATCTTAGAAAAACTGAAGCTTCCAGAAATGTACTTCATCAATATGTAATAAATACATGATTTTACATTTCAGAATAGAATATTAAGCTTACTCTTCTTCCTTTAAATAAACTACTGCAATTTAATCCTCAAGAGTGAGTAAAAAGCCTAAAAATGGGGAAAGCATATCAATGTACGCCATACATGTATGAACAAATTCTGCATGTGTGATTGTGGTGTTTTTGGTCATTGATTCTTGCACCTTATGAACAGCCCGCAGATGTCTAATATATTATTATAGGGATGGGATGGCAGAACTTCTGAAAGCTACTAATGCAGCACACATGGAAAACACTCCTCTCAAGATGAATACACAGACGAGACAGTAAGTGAATTTTCCCCACTGTCAACTCTTGGCCTTTGCTGGCAAGTGTTGTAAGGATCCCCTGACCCAAAGGCTGCATCCATACTGTCATCTTTAACAGCCAACAAAGCATTTATTCTCCAAATTTGGGTATTACATCTTAATCTGCTTCAGAGACTTGGTCTGTAACATTTAATGGCAAATAGGTCCAGGGTGTCACTGTGTATAACAGTACATTTTTCTCTTTTTATGAAGACTGCATAGGGAGTATTCTAACTCATATATAAAGCTTTATCCATTTATTCAAATTAATCTAGCTACTCCTCCTTTCAGAAGACAATCAAACCTTTCTGACATCTTGTAGCCCTCTGCATACCTTATCTTGTCTGGCTCCACTAGAGTCCTTCTTACAGAAGTGCTTATAGTCAAATGTTCAGGTGTAATATGGGCTAGTAAAAGACCAGCACTATGATTTGTCTATGGCACTCTATGCAATTCTAACAGTCACTTTACTCAGCTGACATTTTCAGAGAACTGACCTTTATCATTCACTGATCTCTTTCCTGAGTGCTAGCAAAGCCCATGGTTTCACACGTATAAGCTAAAGGCTTCTTTTTTTTTCCTTATTATGCATTAATTTATATGTGCCAATATGTAACTTCATCTGCACTTTCACTGCCTTCTCATGACATTTCTCTACAATTCTTTTCATCAGCTTGATAAGCAACTTACTGTCCAGAAAGCTTCAAACCATATGAAAGGATACTCAGGCCTCTACTTTTGGAAATACTGTATGAACCAAGGCAGCTCTAAACTGGAGGAAACCTCCTTTTAAAGTAAAATGTAACAAATAATTCCCACAACTTATTTTGTAACTTTTAAGCAAAAAAAAAAAGAAAAATCTTAAAAGATGTAAAGTAACATTATTATGTGGCCATTGAGTAGAGACATTATACTTCTGAAATCTTTTACTTTTTTTTTTTCTTTTTTTTTGTAAAGGCAACATCACCAATTGGAAAACTTGTCCACAAAAATATGCATGAATAGGAAACGACAAAGATGCAGAAGAAAACTGCTTACTGAAAAATTAAAAGGTCATAAACTGAAAAAGACCTACAGCTTTCTTTCCTCAACATTTGACTTTATTTTGCACCTGGAATCTAGAAATAGAAAAAACCCCAACTTGATTAGATTGTGTACATTTGATATTGAGGAGGTGCTAAACCACTTCTGTTCAGAAGAAAACGTGAAAAATCACAGCATATGAACTAATGTACAACAAAGAAGTTTCTTTGCTTCACATTATCTCATACTATTAATATGTAAAAAATATCAAATGACAACTACCTAAACTATAGCTCAGTCTTCTAAGAAATTGAACTAATTTGATCCATTGCTCCAACTTCCTCATGGCATGGTTTGCATAAACATTTTTTCTAGATGTTTGTTTTACATGGCATAGAAAATTATTAATAATCTTGAGCTATGTTTGAAAGTTTAACTTTTGCACAGAAGTAGAAAAGTCTATTTTTAGGACGTACACAATAAAGACTTTCAGTCCTTAAATTACATGGGCAAATTATAGAACTACCTTACAAAAGTTTCATGGAACTCTGCTGTATACAATCAAATAATATGTGAGTTTGAAAAGGAGACACATTATTTGTCAAAAAAAAAACCCAAAACTGAATGGGGCTTTGAGAGTAAAGCAGAAGCCTGTTACTTAAAAAGCCAGAAACAGGTTTCCAGCTGAATATCAGCCATTTCGGATTTTCACTGATGCATTGGAGAGATGTAACAGACACAGTTTACTTTGAGTACCACATGCCACAGATTAAGAATTGGTGCCCATTTCCCACCATAAAAGTGTTTCTATACATTGACGAAACCCTTGTTATTCTTTGGACAAGATGGGGAGAGTGTGACAGTAAACATCATGGTACACCACAAGAATTATGCTTAACAATTCAAACTTATTTTGTATATTTGCCAACTGGTTCTACAACTATATTTTTTTTACAGGTGGTCAATGTGACAATCAATGGTGTTTTGTGGTCTTTCAGGCTGTATTTGTAGCTTTATCTATCAACCTCTTCTGGGGATTATATTTTTCCTGGGGTAAGATGGAACAGGGAAAGTAACTTTTATGTACTGGACATTTCCAGTCCTCATGACTAAGCATATGGCAATTCTGATCTTGGGATTGGCCCAGCAAAATAGGAATAGGAATTTACACTTTACAAATAAAAGTTTCTATTATTGTTCATTACTTTATATATGAATACAGCACACACAAAAAAAAAAAAAAGAAAAAAAAAAAGAAAAAAAAAAGAAAAAAAAAAGAAAAAAAAAAGGTGGCCTAGATGATTTCTGTGAAAATGTTGGCATATTTATTTCCATTTTTAATTCGATATTATTAAGGGTATGTGAATTCCAGATAGGTATTTTGTGGGATCATTTTAAAAATTATTGGCCTTATAGAATAACTAAAGATGGAAAAAAATAGAATAAAAAATCTATTGATAATATGATATCACAGAGTTTATAGTCTGAAACCTTTCATTTTCTTTAGTATTATCTCACTAATTGCATCTTTCAGTTCATCAGTTCCACTGCAGGATCAGGTCTCAGATAAACTGGGCCTAAAACAACTTCGTGATTGTTCCTTTTATTCTCATTAAAGTTTTACTATTAAATTCATGGAAACAAACAAACTACAAAGAAACAGATCCACTCCTAGTGTAAAGTTCTAAGTGCATATTGATTCACTGTTCAAAAGGGACTGTTCTTACTGGACTGCAGTCCTTTTGTGAAAGTCCATTACAGAAAACCTTTTGCTGAATATATTTGCAATAATGCATTCTCCAGCTTACATACACACAGCTGGAAACTGTGGACTCTGAGTAAATTAGAATATTTTTCTAAAGACAAGCTCAGATTTAAATATCATCTTTGCACCAACGTCTGTTGAAACATCCTTAATGTGTCTACAGGGCACAATAAAATGCAGTTATGCTGCATAGTTTTGAATAAAAAGATGTAACCACCAAAGAAAAATAATCTCATTGAAAGACAGCTATACTTTTTTCACTGCCCATCTATTTTACCCAGAAGCAGAGATAGTCTTCACATAGAAGTCAAATGAAACATTACCTATATAATAATATAATAATATAACTGGTCATGGTGGAATTATTTTCCTTGTGCTGCACAAAATTAACAATTAACTGGGCAAGAAAAAATTATGCAAAACTCCTCTGACAGAAAGATATTTTACTGATTATTAAAGAATTCAAACATTACCCAGTAACATGTACTATAAATAGCAATATAAAAAATGCTAGTCTTTTTAGCTATTGTGACATACAATGCATGGTGATTAACACACAAGAATATGCACAGGGTCAATTAGCCAGTGGGATGAGGACCCAAAATTAGCAACTGATTATTATACCATTTTTACTGCATCCTCTTTTCCCCATTTACCCCTGCAATTATTATGCAAGTTTCTTCAAAGTGTTTGTGAGATTTTTGGAAGCTATTAGGATGCATTTCTTTTCAATAGGTTTTTTTATTGCTTCTACCACCACAACTTTCTGGTTGCCAGGAAAATTATAAGCTGCAGTTCTCCGTAATCATTTAGTCCTTTCTATTTGACAAGACAAATCTCTCAAGACACAGGACAGTTTTGCTTCTCCATCTTTTGCAAAAACATGGATTCTGTAGTGGGAAGGGAGCCAGGGATAAAGCTCTGGAAAGTCTAGTCACAGACACCATAATTATGTGCAATCAATGCCAGGTTACATATAATAAAGAGAAATAGTATCTTAAGATGTTTAAGGAGACAAAGAAATATAGGTGCTATTGCAGTGCTGGTTACACAGTCCACAAAATATGTACTTTTCCTTTCAGCTGGGATTAGAAAAGATAA
This sequence comes from Ceyx melanurus, assembly GCA_024611195.1. NCBI lineage: Eukaryota > Metazoa > Chordata > Aves > Coraciiformes > Alcedinidae > Ceyx > Ceyx melanurus. Next base: position 11,900 of record JANHGL010003654.1, on the reverse strand, counting down.
AGTGAATTTGGAAAAGGTGCAGGTGATGCTAAGATAGTAGGAGAATTTATGGTGCTCAAGGATTGAGTAGTGGTGGCCCTGGTAGGGTTAGATAATGGGTGGTTCTTGATCTTACAGGTCTTTTCCATAGTGATTCTGTAGTTATATTATCTGAGAAGAGAGAGAAATAATTGGTTGACCTGATGTGATGAAGTCTAGTCCAGGTGGTGGAGTGCAGCACGGTGTGGTACTTCCAATGTTCACAGAAGGAGTGGAGAAATGTGAAGGGTTTTTGGAATGGAAACACCCCACTGCAGCAGCAAATTGTGAGGGTTAGTATTTCATGTCCAAAATAGAAACTAGTTTCAGCCCAGCATTGTGTGATTGTGAAATTTTCTGCAAATATAAAAGGTGAACCAATAATATTTTTTCATCACTGGGATGGGTGAAGTGAGTTTACACAAACCAGTTAAGTATATTATTGTCACCTTAAAAAGAAAAAAAGATCACTCCTCTTCAGCTGACCTCCCTCAAGTGGCAAGTTCAACCATCTAGAATTGAAGTTATTTAAACACAGAAAAGCTTTTTACAGCTGTAAATATGAAAATAATAGATAACTACCAAAACTGAACCAGAGATAATGCTGTTTACAGCTATCAGTGAAGTAGTTTTCAGTATCTTGGTCACATTCAAACCTGCTCAAAATGCTAATGGCATTAGAAAAACTCCCTGTGTGTGACAAGCTCTTGTTTGTCTTCAAACCCATGAATATAGGTGAGCAATGCACTTTAAACTGTGCATTACATATTTCAGCTAACTTCAGTTTGGAGTAAAGCTGGCTACAGGGCTCGGGTAATGATTGCCCTAATGTATTTGTACAGCCCAAACAAATTTGAACTGATAATTCTTCGTTCACTGCATTAGATCTGATATGGATGGATGGGTTTCGTCTGGCTCTTCATTAATCTCTTTGGTATAAAGTCATGGTGAACATCTATGAATACAGAGGGGGTTTTTTTAATGAGAGGGTGTTAAGAGTCCATTGCAGAAAAACTCCTACAGGGAAGAAGATTAAAATCTTGTCTAAGGTGTCATCTATTTTTTACTGGATAGTTAAACTAAAATATGCTGCTAATATTATTTTTCCCCTGAGAACACAATCACCTATTTACTTTTATAATCAAAGAAGCCTAACTTTACTTATTTAACATGGAGATGTTAAAATTGCTTGATGAAAATTCACTTTTCAGATTATTTAACAAAGCTACAGCTATCCTAAAAAAATATATATATATATATAATTTTTGGTGGGGCCAAAGACCAGAATAAGGCCTGCACACTAATTCAGATCTCAGAAGAAGACTCACATTTCAGTTTGTCACACCACCATTGTGGCAGCTTTGGCACAGAAACAGAGCACATCACCTCCTTGAGAGGTTAAAATAAAGAATGTAGTCATTTGCATATTTGTAATTAATTCATGGCAGCCTTTTTTCGACTCCACACAAAACTAAGAGCATCTCCTTGAAGTTATCTGAAGCAGCACTGCATGCTCTGCCAGGTCAGAATCTTTCTATAAAGAAAAATTCATCAAGATTAAATCAGTTTGCCACCGCTGGAAAGATTTTGAGAGCCACTCATTTTACCTAAGCACCCATTTATGATCAAACACGTGGGTTTGGGCTCTTTTTGTTCATCATTCTTGTCTAGCTCTTCTTTAACCCTGATGTCCTAATGTTGCCACTTCAAGTCACCAATGAATCATTCAGTGTAGACTTCTGAAATATTTAAGGCCTACGCCAAAGTCTCCACTCGTTCAGGCTTTGGTATGATTTTAGAAACTCCAGTCTCTCATATAATTGATTGATAATTCCACATTAGAACTCAATTTTCATTTCTTATCACCATCTCCCACCATTGTCAATCAGACACAACCAGGTTGTCCAAGCATGGAGCAGGATGCACAGAAAAGTCAACGTTCAGCACATGAATCTTCTCAGGTCTAGGTGAGCATGTCAAGGATAAAACTGAGGCATAAGCTCCTTATTTATCACACCCATCATGACTTTCTGTAACAAGTTTTACACGAGAAATGCTAAGAAAATTAATTTTTCTCATTCTTTAATGAATCAGTTTCTGGGATATAAATCCCTAAGTAGCATTTGTCTCCACACGCCCATTTGAAAACCCTGAGGTATCACAGAATTCAGTGCAATAACCAAAAGAAAAGGTGTCAATATGACTTGTAGTAGCTTCCAGAAGTACAGGGAAAAATAAAATAGATTATCAGTCCAGTGACACTGTTTCTGTGCCCCATGGAACCATCCACAACGACCTGAGAGCAAAGAGAGGAAGAAATTGTTGCTTTGTTATTATAGCACACTTCTGCTCACTGAGAGTTTAGAATTCCTTCAGTGAGCTCTTCAGAGACTTCACCTCTTCCCACTGTTTCTAAACAAGATTGAAGGATTTGTTCATCTCTACCAGAGAAAATATCAGGAGTCAAGTTCTCTGCTGCTTTGTATCTTCCATTACAAAATAAACACAAACAACCTCATTTTTATTTAATAACATTTTTCCCTTATTCAAAGGGCATGAGCATCTTAAAAAGGCTCCAGGGAATCTAAAGCTATTTATTATTTATCTAGAGAGAGTTTTCTGTTCTGAGTTCTTCTGTCTCAAGCCAGAAACCAAGAGGCAGGAGTGTTAATTACACTCCTGTTTGAAGACTAGATTTTTTTCTCCAGGGCTGAACCTCCTTCCATGGGAACACCTGACCTTCTAGAAATGCCACTTGTGTCACTTTCCATCCTATAGGTTTTCCCTGTCATGAGATGAGTTATCAAGCCTGAATTACTGACCCTTTTCCAAAAACCTGCACTGCCTCTGTGCCAGAAATAAAGAAAAAGAAACTTTCCATAGTTATTCCTATTTTAAGAAGTTTCTAAGGTCATCACCACTACAGTGGTGGAGACAATAAATCTAAACAGATGTTTGAATAGATACCATGCTACAAAGCTAAAGCATTCAGGGAAATTCTTATGATAATGTAATTCACTGTTATTTCATATGCTGCTGTTTCACAAATTTCCTTTATTCAGCTGTGACCTGTTTTTTTCTCTCTTCTATTTTTTTTTTTCCTGGCCCAGATATCCACCAAAAAAACAGCAAAAAAACAATGACAACAAACAGAGGAAACAAGCAGAGCTCTCTCAAGCATGCAGGGGAAGGGTCAGCAGCACAAGCAGTGAGCACTGGCAACACATCCCTGAGCTCGTTGCCCTGATTTTCAGCAGATTAAAGAAGAAAAACAAGGAAATCTCAGTCATTAAGTAATGTTGGAAATAGCTGGAGGAATCATAATGGATACAAGGATGTGCCTTTGACAGTCTGTGCAGAGCTTTGCACTATGCCTTTGAAAAAAATGGATCAAGTCCCTTTTCTGTGAGATGCCAAATCCATTGTCCTTACTTCACTGTCAGTGCTGTAGAAAGGTACATTAGTTTTGCAAGATGGAAGGAGACTTAAAAATGTGTCTTGGATGTTCTGATTTATACAGCATTTTAATGTCAGAACTTCAGTATTTGAAGAAAAAAAAAAATAGGTAGGAACTTTTCTTTCTAGTGAAAGTGACAAACTTAAGAAATCTGACATGGTCCCTGAGCATCCTCAAATCACTGCAGAACCAGGAAAAAAACATATCTGCAGTGTCATATTTTTTAGTATCTATGAAGTCTTCCAAGGGCAGTATCTGATTTTGGCAACTTTCTCAAAGCTTATTGTGAGCACTTCAATCTTGTAGGATAAACAATCCTCATTTCCAGGCTTGCACTCTACAGACATTTAAACCAAAAGGATCTCTGGAGATCATCAAGTCCAACCCCCTGGCAGAGCAGGGGCAGCCAGGGCAGCCCACACAGGAATAGATCCAGGGGGGTTGGAAAGGCTCCAGAGCAGGAAACTCCAGCACCTCTCTGGGCAGCCTGGGCCAGGCTCTGGCACCTCCCAGGGAAGAAGTTGCTCCTCCTGTGGAGCTG
>JANHGL010003653.1:18840-35780 GCA_024611195.1 Ceyx melanurus | reverse complement strand
AAAACCTGATGCCATGCTCAGCCTGGCAATGGGAGTGTGCCACAATCACAACCACATCTCATTTCTCTATCTGGAAATCAGGACATCTCCACTTTGCAAAGTGCAGCCACAACCCTTGTGCCTAAGCCCATCCTCTGCCCTCCTGGATGCACGTACTGGTTGCACCAGAGCTCTGCTCTGCAGCATAACGAGCTCATTAGGAAGCTTCTCGTTAATTCTCCATAAAAAGAAGGACATTTAGGGGCTGGAGAGTGGCCAGAGAAAAGAAACAAAGCTGGGGAAGAGTCTAGATCACAAATGTGAGGAGGAGCAGCTGAGGGAGCTGGGCTGGTTGAGCCTGGAAGAGAAGGAGGCTCAGGGGAGACCTTCTGGCTCTGGCAGCTCCTGACAGGAGGTTGGAGCCAGGGGTGGGTCAGGCTCTGCTCCTAAGGAACCAGAACAAGAGGAACAGACCTCAAATTGCCCCAGGGGAGGTTGAGGTTGGAGCTGAGGAACAATTTCTTCCCCTCCAGGGCTGTCCCAGGCAACTGAGATGGAAATGCCAGGTGTGGATCCTGCTCAGGGCAGGGCACAGGGATGGGGACTGAGACCCAGCACTGCCTTGGAACTCAACTCAACCACATGACACTTTTTTTCCTTTAAAAAAAATAAAATAGGGGGATGGGATGATATCTCAGATAAGAACACGAATGTTTTTCTTCCCCCAGCTCCAAGCAAAGAGCTGTTTTATAAATCATTTCAGATAAACAGAGACAATCAAATCTTTGTTTTCAGTTCACTCCAGAGATACTCTGCAGGCTCTGATAGCCTGGGACAACCACCCTCTGCACCAATAAATCTGCCACTTGCAATGCAGGGTCTGCCAAGAAAATCCCCCTCAGCCTGGGTTGGTTTCAGGGGAGGATATATGAGCAAGACTGTATAAATATTGCATTTTTAGGCCACTTTCCTCTCGTGCAAACCCAGGCAGGTTTCCTCCTGGTGATGTGCACCTCAGATATGGGGTTTGCTCATGCAACCTGATTTTTAGATGTTATTATTAATTTTTTTTTAATGGTAATTCACTTGTTTTCAGCAGCTTCCTGGACAATGTCACTGGGCTTCTGTGACAGGACTGCTGCTGGTTCCCACACCTGTGTCTCACTGGTGGGTTGTTTGTTATTTTCATGGGAACAAACCAGCATTTTTTTCCCTTCAGTGTAGGGAAATGAGCCATTCTCGTTGCAACCACCCAAGGAAAACCTCCCTAAGCAGACCCCTGGTCTGGGGAACTGCTCCACAGCAGCTGTGATGGGGATCCCCAGGACCTTCTGCCTTTCATGGGGGCTCCCAGGGCTCCTCACCACCCTGGTTTTGCGTGGAAATCAAGGCTATGGAGGCTCAGACTTTTGCTGAACCACCTCAGAGGAATGTTAACCCACTCCCTCCCTGCAGAGCCAGACCTGGGAAAATCCCAGTCCACCTCCAGTTTCTTTGCAGAACGTGCCAGTACACCCGTGCCAACAGGTCATCCATCCTTCTTCCACCTGCTCTCCCCCAGAAGATGATGGAGGGGAGTGGGGCAGCACTCTCAGGAGGCACATTTGTCTGGAAACAAATCTGGTTGTTGGTGAGGTGACAGAGAAATTCACTTTTACTCTTGGGGTGATGCCCATGGCCTTCTCTGGAACCTCTGCCCAAAACCATCATGGATTTCAGACTGTCCTTGGGTCCTTGAGAGATGCAGGGGCAAAACCCCATCCCTGGCACCATCCCAGGTGAGGTTGGCCAGGGCTCTGAGCAACCTGCTCTAATTGCAGATGTTCCTGCTCTGTGCAGTGAATGAGATGACCCTGAAAGATCCCTTCCCACCCAAAAACCATTCTATGAATAGCTCATAGGAAAAGAAAACCTGGAAAACAACAGGGGAAAGATGAGCCCCGAGGAGCTCCCAGTGAGGCAGGACAAGCCTTGCAGCATCTCCATGAGATGCAAAGTGTCTGGGGTTGCAGAGAAACGTGGGATTAGGGAAACCTGTAATGTGCCATTATGTGCAATTTCCTTTTGGAGTTTCCTTTCTTAATATTCCCATTATGTAGGTGGACAGTCTCTTAATATAGATAAAACCCTTTGCAGCTGCTCCATCGTCGGCCTTGTGTTTAATATACACTTAATATGCACTTTATAATTAGCCTGGAAGGGAAGACCCACGTTTGCAGTCACCCCTGTTCTCTCAGATCATTTTTAATCTGAGCCAGGCTCAGCTGGGAAGGGCTGATAAGCACTTCTGTACACGACAAACAGGACTTTAATCTCTCCTTTCCATTTCTAGTGTGCTTATTAGACAAATTTGTCTCTGAGTGACCCCTGTGCATTAAAAAATTCCCATCCTGGGTGCTGCTGTAGCTTTTCTTTTAAATGCTCTTAAAACCTTTTGTTTGACCCAAGGGTTTAAGGAGATGAGTTCGTGGGAGGTTGCACAGCAAAGGTCACCAAGTCCCTCCCACAACCTGGTAAAGCCTTTGTTGATTTTATTTGCTGGCCACCAAGCCTTGGGAAGAACCTTTGCTGGGTGAGGACTTGGAAAAGGGGCTGAGTCTCTTTTGAGGCTGTTTTTTTTTCAGTGGTGCTGAAAGTGCCACTGAAAGTGATTTTGTCCAAGCAAGACTGCATTTTGCTGCTGAAGAGATGTCTGACATAGTAAGCATGATGCTGAATTTACCAGGAATTATTTTTCACTCTTCACCTTGTCGGGTGAGAGGATCAAAACCACAACTGTCATCCCTTCAATCTCTCAATAATCACATTAGCAAACCAGTTTTGTTTGTTTGGTGAGATAACGTTGCTTCTGATGAACAAATTCTAAAGACAACACTTTCATATATATAAAATTTATTTTTTTTTCTTCACATCAGAGGTGAACAGGCTCCTGATGGGTATCAAAAAAAGGCCACCCCAAGAAGATGACATGGTGGGACCTCCCATGGTGCCAGTGGCTTCACACCCAGCCACGGTGACAGTGAGCACACAACCCCAGACACCTCTGCTGACTGCAGCTGATACAGAGACAATAAAAGACAGAACAGTTAATCAGCCCTTAATTAATTAGGATAGGATGAAGACTTTGAAAGGAAACAGAGCTGAACTTCCTAAAAGTGGTAGAAAAATGGCTGTTTGCTCCTGGTGAGGTAGAAACTTGAGTGTTAGTAAAACGAGTGTCATGAGGCCAAGCCAAAATTTTACTAAATACACTATTATTTTTTTTTCCCTTTAATAAACCATCCCAGCTGTACTGAGATGAATGAGAAAGAGTCTTTGTGACAGCCCCAGCTACAACAAATTGACTCAGAGCTCTGGTGACTGCAGCTCGACAGCCTTTAATAAAAAGTGGGCCAACAGCTAAACAATTCTCACATTTAAATCATCATCATCATCACATTAATTTTCTGAGAGGCACAAACAGCTATTTGCTCTTTTGGGGCACATGCAGAAGCGTTGTTTCATCTGAACATCACACACACAGAGTTCATCAGCCTTGGAGAGCAGCAGGAGCTAAAGATAGAGCAGATCCAGCACCAGGAAAGACATTTCCCCTTCACTTCCAATGAGGTTTAACTCTGACCCATCATCTCTGCGGTCACCAAGCTTCTCCATGCAACCCTCAAGCTGGTTCCCATCAAATATCCACATGCAATTCACAGACTGGTTCCCACCAAACATCCACGTGTGACTGTCAGGCCATTTCTAGAAGGATTGGGGCAGCATCCTCCTCCTTTTGCTGATTCTTCTCTTTGCTGACCACAAGTGACAGTTCTTACACGTCCTCAGACTCCAGTTTTGAACAACAGCAAGACATTTCAGATAAAATCTGATTAAAAATAGCTGTGTTGACATCACCTGCAGGAAAAAAAAAAAGAAGAATACCTAAGTGTTAAGCTGGAGCTGATGTTTTCCCAAGAGAAATCTTTGCTTTTCTTGAAGCCACAGGCTTGGGAAGAACCTTCCGCGCACAGATTTTCACCCGTTCACTTCTTGGAGGAGATAAAGACTTTCACATGGTGTTTCCACCTCTTGTTTGGTTTTAATTTCTCAGGAATAAGGGGTGTCTGATGCTCCTGAATCAATAGCAAGCTGAGCTACACGTGTCACCCTTCATGAGGAGCTCACCACTGGGCACTGGTTTTTCACTGCGTGGTGAGCATCCCTTCTTTGCTTTCCTGCAGCCAGCTGAGCATCCCAGACCCCCCAAATTAATGTGATCTTATGAGGACTTGTTCAGCAGCACAAAGGCTTCAATTCAGAGAGTTTCAAGGAAACAATCCAAGAAAATGTGCCTTTCAAACTTCTCTGCCAGTGCATTCAGGCAGTTTCTTGAAGTCGCCACCAGCTACGACTCGCCTTTAATTCCCTGTTTGTTTGGGAAGATTTTATCTATTCATGCAAAAGTGATAAAGGGAGACACCACTGGGGTGCCTCGAGTGGCACGAAGTGGTGTGGAGATATCAGCAGCTCGTGTGTAATCCGTTCCAATTTTAAATTCTATCCTAAAAAAATCCTTTTTTTTTTTTTTTTTGGTTGCATGTTTTCAGGCACAATTGGTTTTTAGCAGGAAGATGAGTGTTCTTTGCTTGCAGTTAGGAGATTTTGTCCTTGAGAAGAGGTGTAGGAATCACATGAAGGAGAAGAAAATGCAGCTTTTTACTCTGGCTTCTGTGGCCTGGGTAGCATCAGCATCTACATATCAATCCCTCCAGCTCTGCTAGCTGAAGGATATTTTTGCATTCTTCAGGCTACCAGCCCCCTGACTAAAAACAAGACATCTCTGGAGACCTGTTTTCTTGAGCTGGAGGTCATGTGTAAACCAGAGGCTCTGCTGAAAAATGGAAATAATCCTCCTCTTTGGGAAGGCTTTTGAATAAATGCTTCAATCTGTTTTCTGACCAAGTACTTTGAAGACTCCAATTTGTGGTGATTTAACAACACTTGAGAGGAGAAGTCCAATAAAAAGCTCATTCAAACTGGAAATCACAGCAGCAGTCGTGCGTACATATTTCAAACATCCCAGTGAAATAAAGTGATATAGAAGATTAAGATGAAATTGAAAACAAACACTTCAAATTGAAGGCAAAAAAATGGAATGAAAACATTTTAGGGAAATAATACATCTCTGGTTAACAAGAGCAGTGTTAGCTTACAATTGCTTTTATTACTTTATATACTATTTCTTGGATGTACAAGTCCAGAGCTGCCACAGATACACTCAGCAGCGTCATAAATATTCGGGAAAATTCACTAAAGGTAATGAACAGGTTGAAACAATCTGGCAAAAATAATTCCAGCCTTCCCACAGGGATAATGTGCCCTGATACCACCCTGTGCAGCCTCTGCAATTCCCTGCAGCACTCGGCGGCCAGAAATTTCTAAAGCAGAAAATATAATTTATACCTGATGATGGATTCCTACGTGGTGTTCCCAAAAATGCTTCATGGGGCCAGGCTGTGGGTTTGGGGCAAGAACTCTGGGTTGGTTTTTTTTTTTGCATCATATCCCCACTCTGAAATTCAGCAACAGTTCCAGCTGGTGATGGTTTAGCTGGAGGTTAAGTACAGAAATGCTGCTGCCAAGAAGATCATCATTTATCGAAGCGTGTGTAGAAAAGGTGAGAGGCTGGAGCTTGTCCAGAGAAGGGCAATGGAGCTGGGGAAGGGTTTGGAGCAGGAGTGTGGGGAGGAGCAGCTGAGGGAGCTGGGCTGGTTGAGCCTGGAGAGCAGGAGGCTGAGGGGAGACCTTCTGGCTCTGGCAGCTCCTGGCAGGAGGTTGGAGCCAGAAGGTCAAGAGGAACCAGCCTCAAGCTGCCCCAGGGGAGGTTGAGGTTGGAGCTGAGGAACAATTTCTTCCCCTCCAGGGCTGTCCCAGGCTGCCCAGGGCAGGGCTGGAGTCCCTGTGAGCCCTGGAGGGGTTTCCAAGCCCCCCATGGAACTGTGGTGCCGAGGGCCATGGGGCAATGGTGCCCTGGCAGTGCTGCATGAGCAGTTGGTGATTTTAAAGGTCTTTTCCAGTCTAAACCATTGTCTGATTCTAAAAAAGGCTCATATATTCCTAATCAGTATGTGGCAGGAGCTACCACACCACAGGAATCTACACCCTACTGCTACAGGGCACAGCTCTTATTATTTTTAGAGTGGTGGAACATTGCTGGTGTGTGTCTTATCATCTCCCCAGCCAGTGCTTTGTAGAGCATAACTTCTGCAGCTGAGCTCAGCTTAGCAAAACATCTGCTAGAGTTTGCAAAGTAAAACTCATTTTCATGCATATGTATGGAGGGGGGGGGTTTCAACATCCCCATTTTTGGAGCATCTCAGTGCTGAGGAAAAGCTGAGAGCCCTGGGGCTGTTTAGCTGGAGAAGAGAGGGGGTCAGTTTCAACACCCATAACACACTCCACATCCTATTTCACCCCCCAAAATGCAAATTAAATGCCACGTGCTCCTGCTTAATTGTGCCTAAATCTGACTCACTGTGTCTTTTAAACACTGTGTCAGCAAAGTATGTGCAGCTTGCTCAGAGCACATCTTTAAAGCTTCTTCTTGATGACCATTATAAACATTTGAATTGGGAATTTAATTTCCAAAGGCAGTTTCTAGTGGTGATGGCCAGAGAGGTGAGTTACCCTGGAAAAGTTTAGGAGCTGTTTGGTTACTTGCAAGTTCTTTGGGGTGGAAAAATTGATCCAAGTGTTTAGTTTTACTCCAGCTTGGTTTATTATGAAAATCACAAGGTGTCTTCATGAAATATGTTAGAGGAATCCATCTTAACCTTGAGGCACACTGGGATCTGCACACAAAGCTTTACACAGACACAATAAACAGCATAAATACATTTAAATGACCCGAGCTCAGATTTGCAGCTGCTCGCTGACTCCTACAAACCATTCAAACTTCTTTTCTCTATTTTCCTGGGGAGATAGATGGGGAAAAAAAAAGCAAAATAAATCCAGCCACTCCATGTCTGACTCATAGCTGACTCACAAAGCATCCATGCTCAGTTTGGATAAGCCCAGAGTAGGAACACGGTCGGTGGCACTTTGAGATGCCTCAGAGCATCTGGTTGCCCAAACAGAAATTCAACTTCTTAGCATGAAACGTGCCAGCTCCAGCCAATGGATGTAATGAGCTGCACGTGGCTGCCAGGGTGTCATCCCCTGCTTTGCATCTACTTATCCTCTCACCCAACCCACTCCAAGATGAATTTGTTAAGGCAACGTGCTTGGATTCAATATCCACCCGGATTCTGGGTGGAAAGAGGTTTTCTCCTGGGTTTTTTCCAGGTTGGGAAGCTTCCCCATGCAGAGGCACCCAAGAGACAACGTTGTCCTGCTTTGAGGAGCACTGTTGGGGTTTCTTGCTCCCTTCTGAAGGACCCAGAAGAGAAGACACCCAGGATGAAAGGGTTCCTCAAGCAACCCTTGAAAAAAAGGGCATAAAATGTTGATAAACTGCCCAGGGAGGTGGTGGATTCCCCATCCCTGGAGGGGTTTCCAAGCCCCCCATGGAGCTGTGGTGCTGAGGGCCACGGGGCAGTGGTGCCCTGGCAGTGCTGAGTTAATGACTTGATGATCTTAAAGGTATTTTCCAACCAAAATGATTCTATGAACAAAAAAGTGGAGGTAGAGCTTTCAGGAGTCCCCTCCATCCCAGGTGATGTTCACAGGGCTTGCACCAGGAGAAACCAGCTGGCACATGCAGCCAGCCTGGGACTTCCACCCCTTTATGGGGCTCTCCAAGCCCTCATTCCTCACAGCCCATCCCAAATTCCTTGGCAGGACTATTTCTGGTGGAAAAGTGTGTCCCAGTGAGGCACCACTTACTTCTGAGCAGCCCTAAATGCAAGGCTGGGGCTGGCCTCTGAGGCAGGACCAGGCTTCTCCAGGCTGAGCTTTTCTACCAGTGCACCCCACTCTGCATCTCTTCAGTCCAGGCTAGGACTTTGACTTTAATTTTTGATGCTTTTCTTCACTTTGCACAATATGTTCTTAACTCTGTGAGCTCCTCCATGTCTTCCTTTGCAGTGAACAGCCCCTCCAACATGCTGCTGGTTTCCAGTTTGATCATCAGTCTCCTATTTTGAGTTGGTGGGGCAGATGTTCTCACGTGTTGCTGCCCGGATCCTGCATTGCCAAAGAGCAGAAGAACCTTGAACACCGTGGTTTTAAATGTGAATTATGGTTGGACAAGGCAGCCTGGTGAAGAAAACTTGAGTTTTCCTGTAGTTGAATTACTCCCTTGTAGCTAATACCAAAATTACCAGGCATCTCCAGCTCCTCTTCCCAGATTAAGCAAATCTTTTGCTGTGCAGCTGCCTGTTGGAGGATCTTAGAATTTAGGGGTTAATTGTACACATTAATAGTTGTAAAACTGGGCATTCACAGAGGGGATTGGAGCTGGAAGGGAGAGGAGACAAAGAAGGATGGCCTGATCATCTCCATTAGCCAACTCGGTGGGGTTTTGACCACGGAGCATTTGTTATAAGGATGGATCAAGCTGTGAGTAGCAGTGCCCAGGTGGTGGGAGCACGAGGACACGTGTGCTGGCACCATCAGGCACGTGCCCAGCAGAAAGCTGCAGAGAAAGCAGGTGAAGAGCTGCCTGAGAAAAGGATTTTTCCTTCATTTCACCTCATTTACCAGTATTTGAACGGGTAGGGTTAGGAATTGCTGGTCAAAATCCTCCCAGGGGTTTGAATAAGCTGGTCTCCAACACTCTAGAAGACACCCTGGAGGTTCAAAGCTGGGTTTGCTCCCATGGCCTCAGCAGGATACATCCCTGGATGTCCTCGGGGTGGCCACAGACACAACAAGGTGGAAATAGGATGATTCGGCTCGGGTCAGGGTTAAATTTTCCTTGCATACAGCCAAAGTTCCTGGTGAGTCACACTCAGCTCCTCCCACCCCACTGCAGGATCAGAGTTTTGCCCTTTGCACATGGACAACAAACCCAAGAAACTGCAAATCTCTTGAGCTTTTGCCCACCAGGGCATCAGTGTTCACAGCCAGACTGGTTCCATCTCATAACAGTGATGAAATCTTGGATTGTCCTGGGGTTTTTTGCAAGGCTGTCACATAGTTTCCTGGAAGGAGAGCATTTAAAAAGGGAGAAAATGAGGATTTTTCTTCCATGGAGTGGAATTCAAGACGTAACAGGTCACTCGGTAGTCCTTTACTCTGAGAAAGTGCAGGATTTCTCCCTGTAATATTTCCACCAACATTTTGTCTAGTCTAGTTTTCAAGGTCTCAAGTGGAGAGGATTTACTTGAGGTCTGGCATTGCTCACTTGCCTCTCTGGTTAATGTTGAAGTGTCTCTGCCAACGCAGCTTTAATCTCCATCTCTGTGAGGGGATTGTTGTATTGAAGCCAAAGAGAAATAAAGAATGAAGACAATATACACAAAGAGGAAAAGAGGAGCTCACCACTCTGCTCGTTTCAAGTGTGATGGGTTTCAGTGGGATTTAGAGGTGGTGAGAGTCACAGGGGGATTTTGTGCCTCCCTGGGATCCCATTGCTTTGTGTTGCATGATCCCTGTGGATGGGGTTTGTGCTGGGGACAGAATCTCAGAACCCCAGAATCCCAGCAAGGTGGGGGTTGGAAGGGACTTCTGGAGATGCTCTGGTGCCATCCACTTGCCCCAGCAGGGTCACCCAGAGCAGGGCCCAGCAGTGCAGTGTCCAGGGGGGTTGAAATCTCTCCAGAGGAGACTCCACAACCTCGCTGGGCAGCCTGGCACAGGCTCTGACACCCTCACACCAAAGAAGTTTTGCTTTGCAGGGGATGGAGAACATACCCAGGGCTGGTAGCATTGCCATTATTGTCTGTTGTCATCATCAGGGGAAACAGAAACTCCAAAACAAGATCATTGTAGATGTTTATTTTATTAAATTCTGGTTTATTCTGCTTGATTATTGCTTGATGTAGTGATGGATGCCTGTCAGAGAGCAGGATCTGATTCCCTGGCACTGTCCCACACCCTCTCCTCACCATTTGCTAGGCTGAAACCAGAGCAGCCTTTGGGAAAAACACGAAAGCACATCCCACCAAAGTGCCAACCCCCTGCACCATGCAAGGCAAACACGATCTGTTTGTTTGTTTGCCTCCCAAATTAAATTAAAAGATCGTTGGCAATTATTCCCAATTGCTTTCTTTGCAAGGGCTTTGTGCAAACATCTTGCCTGGTGGGTAAATGCCATTTAGGTCATCCGATGGAAGGCAAACCCCTTGTCTTTGCCCTTGCTAGAAGACTTCTGTTTCATTAGCAGGGTATTAATGAGGCTGGATTTTAAAGCAGGTGTTAAGTGCAATCAGAGCAGCTTTATTAGGCTACAAATTGTCTGGAGCTGACAAAGGCAGGTGGATAGGTCCATGCTCAGTTAACCTTTGCCTGTGTGCATGACTTGGTTGATTAAACAGCGATTGATAATGACCTTCAGCCCGGGGAGCCTCTAAAGGTGATGCTGCATAGACTGTGCTGTGCTGAATGTAAATCTTCAGAGGATCATCACCTTTTCAATTTAGGAACCCCTACAGTCGTTTTGAAATTATACCACATCCTGCTCCAGCGAGGAGCTAATTTACTGGTGCTAAACTGGTGCTTTGAATGCAGATTGGGAGAGGGGTGTTAACAGGGTTGCGTTGAACTGAAGCAAATATTGAGGATTCAGTGGTACCAATATTTAAAACAATGTCTGGAGATTTATATGTGTATGTAAAAAAATGGAAGTGAGGGGTTTTATGGGAACTGCCTTTTTTTTTGTCCATGCTAAAATCAAAATATTTCCTGTGGCCCCACCAGAGCCAGGCTCAGGGGCTGGTGTTTTGGGAGGCAGCAAGTGCTGGGGGTCCCAAACATAGTGGCTCTCCATGTTCCCATTGAGGCCAAGGGAGCAGGTGATGCAGGAGGTCTTTGTGTTTCCGTCCTGTTTCCTAAACAAAACAAATAGGGGCATCACAAAGATGCTTGGCCCCAGAGGCATTTGTGATGCCCCTATGACAGCAGTGCCTTGCAGAAGAAACAGGGAATGATTAGAGTCCAATGGCCACGTGCATTGTTTTAGCTAAAAATGCCACCTCAGTAATTCTCCCTTTCAGAAGGTGCTGTTCAATAATGTCTAATTTAAATACTATCATTGGTCAGATCATGTAATAAGAAGGAAAAAGCTGCAGAAATGTGGTATGTAGGTGAGTCTGGGGGTGAAAATCTGGGCAGAGAGGTAGTGCTGGAAACAACCCAGGATATGCAATGATGAGTGAGTGTGTCTAGTCCACATAAAAATGTGAACATAAAACTTAATAAATCTTACTTTTCTCTTTGCATCAGTGAGAAAAAAGTACTTTTGGGAAAGAAACCTCTAAAAGTGGGCGAAATGCATCCTAAGGAAGTGAAGGCAGGTAAGGATTTGATGGTTTTATAGGTGTTTGGGTCTTGAGCAGAAACATTCAGACTTACACAGAAGAAAACAACTGGTTGGTACCAGTGAAATTTGAAGGGTGGGACTGGTGCTGGCAGCATGGGATGACCCAGGGTAACACCCTGTGCTCTGAGCATCTCTTGCTGGGGTGACCAGCTGGAGAAGGATTTAAGGAACCCCCTGAAAGCCCCTCCACCAGCACTACCCCTCATTCTCTCCAGGGTTTCTATTTTATGACTTCCTTCCAGAGCTGTGTATTCTGCTGTGAGTGTGTCATTCCTCACACGTCGCCACTCCTGACTGGGCAGATTGATGTTCCCCACTGGTGAGAGCCCCCTCCCAGTCTGGGCATCCCTCCCCCAGCTCCTCTGGAGAGCAGCAACCCCATGATCCCGCTCCAGTGGGAATCCCTCAGACTGCCCCTCATCTAGAGGAACGTGGGACTTGTTGGTAGCACTTCATAAAGCCCAAACCCCTCCTTCCCTGGGTGCGTGGGGGGAGCGTGGCTGAGGGAGCTGTGCAGAAAACCTCACACCTCCAGGTCACTGGGGCAGAGCTGTACATGCTTCCAACATCCAAATACAATTTTAGTTCATGTCTTTTGATGCTTTCCAGTGAATCGTTGAGGCTGCCACGTGGAGCAGGCAGGATGGCCACAAAGCATCAGCTCCTCCTGTTTCGAGCTGCTAGGCTACACTTTAGCAAGAAAAAAAGTGATGAAAATAGAATTTATCTCAGGTTGATATCAGCCAGTGATGCACTCGCTGGCATGGTGAGCTCTGAAAACCTGGGGGATGGATGAAGCTAAGGGGGGGTGGTTCTTCACTAGTCCTCACAGCCACAGCATCCTCAAGGCCAGACCACCCAGTGCCTGGGGTCTGCCTCCTCAGAGGGGATCAGCTCTTGAAGGGCAGTGTAAGAAACTCATTCTTCTCCAGTTAAAGGAGATAAATGTCCAGCTGCACTTTTCTGACCAGGATGGGAACACTAAGGGGTGGGGTCCCAAGAGGTGCCTGTTTTCCCTCCCTGTTCTCCAGGAGCTCAGGCAGGGTGAAAATCTGCAAGAAAAAGTCTGTTTCTGGAGAAATGCTTGTAAAAATCCTGGTGGTGGTTCCTGGAGGTTTGGGTTGTGTGTCTCTGAGAGGCTGTTGTACAGCACTGGGTGACACTGGGGTTTTATCAGCACAAGGAGGTTGATTTATTCAGGCTCCTCACAGCAGCAAGGTGGGAGGGATGCTCCTGGGGGGTGCACAGCCTTAGAGCTCTGCTCAGAGTCTCCTCCAGCATCCCTAAGGAGGGAGCTGGAAGCAAATTAAATCAGGAAGGTTTAAAAAAACCTTAAAAACTTGGTTTTTCTCCTCACCACCTCAGTCTGCTCGCATCCTGGAAGGTTTGGGAATGAGCACAGGAGGCTGATGGAAGGAGAGAGCCCTCTCCTCAGCTGATTTATACCAAGGTCATGGCTGGCAGAGAAATGTTTAAAGAAATGCAGTTTCAGGCAGGCTCTGGTTTCCTTAAACGTGGCTGCTGAGGGGTATGGCCACACAGAGAGAACCCCAGGGCTGGCAGAGGCAACCAGGCTGCCCCAGAGCTATGAGTAAACATGGTGATGGATGTGATCCACCCTTCCTTTATGGCTCTGCTGAGACCCATGGATGTCCCTGTGAAATACAGCCTGCCATGAAAGGCAGACCTGGTGCTCTGTGCAGAGTCTGGCTCACAGCAGCCCTTCCCTAGGAGAAGAAGAATTGGCCACTGGTGTCATGCACAAAGAGAATCATGTAAATCAGTTTTTATTTGGCTATTAGTTCCTTTAATATTTTGTTGGTTGGATACAGACAGAGAGAATCATGGAATCAGAGCATAGAATGGTTTGGGTTGGAAGGGACCTTAAAGATCATCTCATTCCAACCCCCTGCCATGGGCAGGGGCACCTCCCACTAGAGCAGGGTGCTCAGAACCCCATCCAGCCTGGCCTTGAACACAGGGATGGAGCATCCACAGCTTCCCTGGGCAGCCTGTGCCAGGGGCTCAGCACCCTCACAGTGAAGAACATCCCAATTTCCAATCTAAATCTCCTCTATTCCATTTTGAAGCCGTCACCACTCATCCTGTCACTACAATCCTTTGTAAAGTCCCTCCCCAGATTTCTTGTAGCCCCCCTCCAGACACTGAAAGGCCCCAGGAAGGTCTCTCCTTCTCTTCTCCAGGCTGAACATCCCCAAATAGATACCTCTGGTGAGAGACTGAGCCCCCCAGCTTAGCAAAGCTGCTCTGGACTAATGTGGACATCACTTCTTTGCATCAGCAAGGTACAAATGACTTTTTCCCTGCTACAGTGCTAAAATAAATCAGGATTAATTCATTTTGCAGCTTCTGGGGCCAGATGGGTCATGGCCATGTCCCAGTCCTTCCCATGCCTGACATCTGCCCATTAAAATTCCTGTGGAGATTCAGATCTGCAAATGTAATTACGCATCTCAGTTCTCATTTAAAACTCTCATTTAACAACTGACTTAGCAGCATCCAAACATTTTAGGTCACATGGTTAATGCATGAAGATAACACGACTGAAAAATCAACTCCAAACCCTGCGAGACTCCCCTGTGAGGTCATCTGGCTGCATCAGAAAAGCCCCCAGAGCAAGTGTGTGGTGATGAGACACCAGCCCAGAAGTTAAGCCTGGCTTGGAGCTTCTTCTCCCAGAAAAGATCCATTCTGCTGGAGAATCCAGGGCTTGTGGTGTTCTGACCACCACGTGCCTGCTCTAGGAGATGCTGGCAGACAACTCCTGGAGATCCATCCACCTGAAGATGTTTGGACATGGGGGATTATAAAATCAGTGAGATGTGTTTCTCCCATCAGACAGAAATCCCAGCAGTGCTGTGGTTTGTTCCCAGTCATCCAAAGCAATGACCTAATTCTGTTTGATGGTGAACGTTGGCCTTTGATCTGCAGGATCAAGCTCCTGCTGGGAGTAGCTGGCTGTGCTGTTGGCTCCAGAGGAGAATATTTTGTTGTGTAGCTCTGAAGTTAAAGACACCTTTATAAATCCTCCTTATTTTCTATATTCCAGGAAAAAAAAAAATATTAAAAAATCTGAATTACTCAGTGTTATTTCCCCAGGCTCATCAAGGCAGCATCTGCACCCAAGTTCAAGCTGGTGCTGATGGGTTGTGGTTGGAGGCAGAGGAGTCCTGCAGAAACCCATGATGGAAAGGGCATGATGTGGCTGGTGGAGCTGAGTTTTGGGTGCTCATGGGTGTTAGACTTCTCATCAGCCTGCAGGGCAAACTCAAACTTCTTTCACCTTGGGTTTTAAGGCAGCCTGGATCTAACCCAGCTTCATGCCTGTGTTCACCTGGTGGGAAGAGTCTGCTGGAGCAAAAGCTGCAGGACCAGAGTCTAACAAGATGCAATTAATTTATTTCCTGTCCAATGCATTCTCCTATTTCCATGTATTTCTTGGGGCATCACCAGCAGTGATGAAGAGTCCTTATCCCTCTCTACTCAACACTGGTCAGGCCAGCCCCTGGAACAGTGTGCTCAGTTTTGGTCTCCATAACTGGAACATATGTTCACTTTTTGGTCCCTGGTGCACAAAAAAAGATGCAGACAGGCTGGAGAGGGTCCAGAGAAGGACCACAAAGATGATCCAAGGATTGGGAAGCTGCCATGTGAAGAAAGTTCTCTCAAACTGAGTTTGTTCAGCCTGGAGAAAAGAAAGCTGAGGGGAGACCTGGCACCAAGTTGCAGTATTTGAAGGGTGACTACAAAGAAGATGGAGACACCCTTTGTACAAGGAGTCCCGTGGAGAAGATGATGGGTGATGGGTCCAAGTTCTTCGTGGGGAGAATCTGTTTGGACACAAAAGGAATATTTTTTCATGATGAGAACAACCAGCCACTGGACTAATCTCCCCAGGGAAGTGGTGGAGTCCCCAACATGAGACATTTTTAAGATGCAGCTGGCCAGGAGCTGGGCCAGCTTGTCTAGACCAGGCTTCTGCCAAGAAAGGTTGGACCAGCTGATCCTGGAGCTCCCTTCCAACCTGAGATTCTAGGATTTCTTCTCCTCCAGCTCAGCACCTGTGCTTTTCTCCACCTCCAGCTATTCACAGCCTTCCTCTCCAGACCCTGCTTGCCTGTGTGTCCCCCACAAGAAGCAGCAGCCAGGCTCCATCCCACCTTAATCCCCCCCCCTGCACGGGGACCACCCGCCCGCAGCCTCTCCGGTGTCGGAGCCGCCCTGTCCCGGCGGCTGGTGTTTAATCTCTGGGAGGATGACTCATGGGGAAATGCCAACCTCATCTGCCAAGAATTTTAAACAGAGCCCTTTTTTTATTAGTATTATTATTATTATTTAAAGGAATTGAAGAAAGCAACCATCTGTCCGGGGGGAAACGTGCTGTTTTCTTCTCTTTCTGCTACAGGAGGGATGGAGGGAGGGAGGGAGGTGAAGTCGTGCCAGGAGATGGGTCTTAACCCACCAAACTTCACCAGGATTTGCCACCAAAGCCTCTCCAGCTCACTGCATGCTGATGGCACAGGTTGTCATGACTATATCCCCTCAATAAAACAATCCCTGGGAATTTAAAGGGGATTAAACCACCAGGAGCCCATAGAAAGGAGCCAAGACGTGCTGTGGGATTTGTTGGCATCAGCACTCGGGTTCTTCTTGCCATTGGGGTTCTCTGGGGTGGGTGGGGGTGGATTTGTGTCTCTCCCCCCACATCCCAGAGCCTGGGTGTATCTGTGCTGGCTGGTGAAGCCACAAACCCCTGGTGCTCAGTTTTTCAGGCCAAAGCAGGGCATTGTTATTTTCTTTTATTTTTTTTGCTCCCCGCAGCAGAAATGTAAAAGGGAAATAGTTGCTGGGAAATGGCAAATGGTCAGTCAGGGAACTGCCATTGCATAGAATCAGCTTTTAGCTTATTGCTTGAAATTAGGGACTGTGGGAAAAGGCCTTCTCAGCAGCTCCACAAACAGGTTATGGGGAGCAGGGGAACCAGGGCTGATTTAACTCAGTGCTCACCCAAACTACCTCAGAGCTCCAAACATTGCTCTGCTCCAGCTCTGCCCAACCTGCCCTTCTTCTCTTTGTCTCACAGGCACAGTGGATATCAATCTGAGGCTACAGAGCCACGGGGAAAATACCCAGGGCTGTAAAGTAATAAATAGAAATCATTAAGACCTCTGCAAAATTCTTGGAAGTAAAAAATAAATAAATAAAAATTAAGTGGAGAGGAGGCTTAAAACCATAGAAAACTTCCAGAGCATGACACAGCTTTTCTCATCTGTGCCAGAGCAGCAAGGGATGGCCTTTCATTGCACCACTTCCAAAATTCTAGGAGAACTATTTTACTCCCTGCCTTTGAAAATCTCTGGTAGGATAATCAGGAGATGGATGGGCAACTCCTCTGCACTCCAGGGTGGTCCACATGGAAACTCCCCAGCACTCCATGGCTTTCCCATCCCAATAACTGGAAAAAATAAAATAAAAT
>JANHGL010003652.1:48502-77473 GCA_024611195.1 Ceyx melanurus | reverse complement strand
GAAGGAAGGAAGGAAGGAAGGAAGGAAGGAAGGAAGGAAGGAAGGAAGGAAGGAAGGAAGGAAGGAAGGAAGGCAAGCAGCACTTGGGTGCTTGGGTAAAACCAGAGGAGTTTCATCTTGCCCAATAGCTGTCACTGATCATTTGTCTCTAAAATCTGCCTGCCTCTGGGTGCCACCTCTGCCATTTCCACCATGCACAGCTGTTCTGAAGTATGACATAGATGAGAAAACAGGCGATGGTGAGACAAAGGTGAAATAGCGTAGTCAAAAAAATCTCCCTTCCTGTTCCTAGGAGGGGAGAGGGAGGGTGTTGCATTCCCTGTCCCTATTCTCAGCATCCCTGGGTGCAAGGAGCACAGCCAGACCCTTGGTAGAGGAGTAGTTGGAAGAGTGCAACTCAGTCCCATGTTCAACTGGGTGATTATTTGCAATTTTCTGTGTGTAAATCCAGCAGCTGGAGTATGATGGGAGTTACCTGAGCCAGTTCCCCAGCAGTTCTCAAAATATTTTAAAGAGCATTGCTGGACACTAAACCAGAATGACACAAGAATGATGGTGAGAACAAAGGAGTTATGCCAAGCCAGCCCTGGACAGCCCAGAAACCCATCCTGACAAATGGCTGAAGAAGAGGAGAACATTTAGTCTTGTTAAGGTTGTGTTGATACTAACTTCCAGTGGAGGAAACCAACAGAAGTGGCTCAAGGAAAAGATGAAGGATCAAGCAAGGATATTGAGATGTTTCCAAAATTCTGCTCCATCAATGGATAATTTACAGCCTGGGGACTTCTGGGGACTTTGCATCTAAGACACCTCAGTGGATTTCATCTCCCTGAGGATGTCCGAAACATATGTGAAACTGCACACTTACTTTATATCCATAGTGTCCTCTCACAGGGAGCATCACAGATTTAAACACTGTCCAGCTGTATAAATTCCACACTATATATATAAAAAAATCTTATTTTATTTTTCCTGAAATTGCAGCCACTGGTCTTCTGTGAGTTGCCTCAGCTTTTGCAGTAAAAAAGGCTAACAGGTGGTTCCTGTTTCTTCTCTATGTCATTTGTAATTTACAACCTGCTTAGCATATCCTTCTATTTGTTTTTCTGTGGGGCTAAAGAGTTCTCTCTACCTGTTTTCTCCATGCACAGAAGCCCTCTCTGTACCTTTGATCACCTTTGTTAGCTTTCTCCATATCTTTCCAGCCATAAAGCAGTATCTCCTGTCACTTGTCTATAATGCTGTGTAAATGCTCAGGCCATTGCGTGCCATTCATTAAGCCCAAGGAAAATCTTTGGAGGAGTATGAACCCCATAACACTGAAGTGTGCATGGATCACCTCTCTGTGCACAGGAGAGTGGATCTGGAGAATATGGGCCATAGAGGAGACCAGAGTGGAAGGAAGGAATCTCTACAGGACCAGAAAGTGAGCCAATTTTCATTCCTACAGGGACACAGTGTCCTGTCACAGTCTGAAATAACCAATAAGGAGCATTAAATTCTCTGTAGTGAAGAATGCCTGCTGAATCCCTGTATGGAGATAGTTTAAGCACAAGATGGGTTAGACACATCCTTATTGTTACCAAGCACACGTCTAGGAATCACCTGAACCAGGTACTGGAGATCAACCTGAGTCAAAAGGCAAAGCCACTCTGCAATCTGCAAGTGTGTGCAATGAAGTGCAAAGAGCCTGTGCTGACATTTATAGGTGAGTGCAATATTTCAGTGACTGTCTTAAATTCCCAGAAGGGCCTGTCTCATACAAGGAAAAATCTTCAAGTGTGAAATGGAGTCTGGTCTCACTGTTGTGGCAGCTTGGATCCTAACAAGGGGTCCTTCCTAGATTCTTAGCATGGCCCTTGAAGAAGTGACTTTCTCCTTTATGGCTGTCCTTGAAACATAAATGCTAACACTCTTTTATACCCAAATCATAGCCTTTTTTTACCTTCTGGAGCTAGAAAAAGCCCATGTGCTGGAGACACCATCAATACAATGAATCACAGACTGAACCATCATAGTGCCTTCTTCTGATGCTGTCCCTCAGTGGCACTTCAGTGGCACCTACCTTAGTGGCCCAGCTCTGTGGCTAGCACATGCCTCGAGGATGGCAGAGATGGGAGTCCAGACCCTGAATGAACACATTCAATCCACACCTCCCTCTTGCCAGGAGAAGTCAGTATTGCCCTCTGTGCACTAGTCAGTGTACGTAAGAAAGAAAAAGAGGCCAAAGCACAGTTCTAGACCATCTGAGCATTTGAAAAGGAAAAAGACTTACTTTGTGTGATATTTTTTCTGCCTCGTTGCAGATCTCAGGGCAGAGCCCCTGGCTCAGAAGTGGACCTTCATCTGGTCAGGAAAGCCCTTCCACAGAGCCCCTTTGGACTGACTTCAAGGAAGCCAGAGGAGAAGGTCTCCATAATAGATGTCTGGTAGGAATCACACAGGCCAGGGACACTATTTCTGGTCCTTGGCAACAAACCTCAATGTGCTGTTGTTTCCTTCATGGCAGCTTTCCTTGCCATGACATAAAGATCAGCCAAACCAAAAACTGTGTGGTTGTGTCTTTATGTGAGGAATATTGAGGCTTAATGACAAAAGTGCAGGCTCTGTTGCATTGAAAAATGTGTTGCTAAGAGGCAAATAAGAGAGTGAAAAGTGCAAAATACAGGCAGCAAGGGAAAACACAAGCAACTGCTATAGAAGGAAGAACCATAGCTCCCTTTAATGAGATAACTTCAAGATTTAGAACCTTGCTTTCAGGAAGATCCCAAAGCCATTTTTATGTGAGAGCATAACAGCCTTGTGTTATCATCCATAAATATTTCAATTGCAAAGTAGATAACAGAAAGGAATTGAAAGGAACCATTCAATTGTGTCTTTGGCTTCTTCTTGGGCACCTTCCTGGAAGGCTAAGGGAGAGATGTGGGGCAGTTAACATGGGACAGAGCATACCCAAGCCAGTATAACATTTTTTTCCCATATAATTCTTGGATAATATTAAGAGGTCAGTGAGGAATGTTTGAAACTTCTGTTTGAGTCTCAGCAAAAAAAAAGAATGGACTCCAGAACATTTTAACCTTTCATAACAAATGCTCCAAAGATGCTCCAAACTATATGCAATGACTTCTACAAAAGGTATGAATATTTATAGTGCTCTGCATACTTAGTGTGCAGTGCAAACACCAGCTAATTAATCTAAGTAATATCGTAAAGTAAATTAAACTGTTTATCTTCTCAGAGATAAACCAGTGACTGGAGTCTAAAAAAAAAAAAAAATCAGCTCCCTAAAAGAATGTTTTTTCAAAAGGGGAAACTGTTACACTGTTCAATTGACTTCTCCAGAAAAAAAAAAAAAAAAGAAAAAAAGAAAGAAAAGGTATTTCTGCTGCAGATGAGTACAGAACAGATGGAAGGGCTGCATTACATTCATCTGGAAGGCTTGCTTTTCCCTTCAGTGCTACACCAACATCAGCCCATTGCTTTCAGAAACGTTGCTTTTTGTCAACTCGTGTAAGAGTCCCAATTCCAGTTATTGTTCCTTCAGCTGTTGTCTTCCTCTCTCATATGCATACAAAAAAAGACTTAAACAATATGCACAAAAATATTCTAATGCTGAAATTGGGTTAATCTGCTTTTCTGTTTCCCCCCTACTTGCTTTGCCAAAGCTAAATGGTCTTTCAGAAGACTGAATTCATCCAGCCTAGTGCCCACCTTCTAAGAGCAGAGCATTTATTTCATTTCAGAAATATTTCATATTTCAGTCTTCCCGTGTCTTTCATGAGCACATGAGCAAGAGCATGAGCCAGAGCTGGCCATGTAAGGGAAGCCCCAACTCTCACTACCTCTGCAAATCCACACCTGGGCTTTGGCAGAGCCTCACTTAGATGAATAAAGGCTTTGAGGATATAGCATTATAAACTAATGTAAATACTGTTTAACAACTGATCTTCATTGTAGAGGAGGAAGTAATAACAGCTTTATGAGTGGGAAGGTCAAGGAATGTTATCTCCTTTTACTCAGGAGTTTTGTGGTTTCCATTTACATTTTATCCATTTGTTTTTCTGTTGACACTGGCTTGGGATAGAGGAAACTTATGCACAAATCAAATTGCCAGTCAAGGTCCTGACAAAGGAAGGAAACGGCCGTTGATTACAAGGGACCTGATTTGGAATTCCTGGCAGAGGTTCTGCTCCACTGCAGGGCTCTCTGCCCTGTTGCTGGCTTCTTGAGGTGCTCAGCAGTGCAGAACAGAGCCTCATGCTTCAGTGTTTCACCTCTGGAACATACTTTAATATAATGGAGGATAAGGACAGTGACAATATATACTTCTAATGATTCAGATCTCATTGTAAGTGTTACTCTTTCTAACAATGGTTGTCCATCTAACATTTCCACATTTCCATACCACCCATTATATGAGTTTATATACACAGAGACACACATTTATATACCAGGAGTAACCAGCTTATTGAAAAAAAAAGCAGCTGGATTGAAAAAATAAATAATTCCAAAATGTTATGATAGTGTGATTGGCACAACATGGAAAAAAATCCTAGACTTTATGATTCGAAAACATAAAAAGTGGAAAGTAAGAACAAGGAAAAAAAATGCATGGGATTCACAGTAACTGTAAAATTCTTTTGCTTTGGAAATCACCACTTGGGTTTAGGATATGCCGTGGCATATAACACAGCACTATTGTCTCAGTTCAGGTCAGATATTCAGATTCTACCCTCAGCCAGGGATCTGAAAGTTAAGAAAATTCCATTTGTCTTCCATTTCAGATTTATGTCTGTGGACTGGAGATTGGAATCTGGTCTTGCATATTTGTTCATTACAGGAGTTGAATAAACGCTAACCTGACGCCTCATGCTCGTTTTTGGTTTTAAATGTAACAGTAGGGAATTCTCTGCCAGTGCAGAGAAAACTGGGAATAAAGGACCATAGTATGAGTTGAGTGAATAGCTCAGTAGGAGAGAGGCTTTGCCCCTGCAAAGGGTTTTTTG
Organism: Ceyx melanurus; assembly: GCA_024611195.1. NCBI lineage: Eukaryota > Metazoa > Chordata > Aves > Coraciiformes > Alcedinidae > Ceyx > Ceyx melanurus. The sequence continues at coordinate 72,467 of JANHGL010003652.1, read as the reverse complement.
GGCTTGGGACAGATAAATTTCCCCACTGGCTTATGCACATGTGTCCATGCACACACAGAGCTGGCCAAAGCCTCAGGGACTTTTGCCACCATCCTGTTAATCATTATTGAAGCAGAGCTGTATTCTTTGAGATCTCTGACCTGTTTTGCAGCCCTGAAGGGTTTATTGCAGCCAGCACAGCCTTGGCTGGTGTTTGGTTTGCGTGCTGACAGCCTGCCAGCTGGCCGTGGTTCAGAGCTCAGTGACACAGAGCGTTGCAGGACTGCCCGTTTGTACCTCTTGGGAACATGGAGCAATTCCTGCTTCCATCAACCAAGGGGTAGTAGGCAGCTGGAGGGACACAGGGGTGAGGAGGAAGCAGCTGGGTGGATTTTCTTTGGATGATAATGAGGTCACGTAGATGTTGTGGTTGCAGGAACATGAATTCCCGACTGAAGAGCACTCAGGTGAAACAGGATGGTGCAAGGAGTGCCCCTGTCTTTCTTTAGTGGACTGCTCTGAACTCATGAAATCTCAGGCTCAAAACTTACAAGATTCACACATACAGGAAAACCTTCTTATAGAGAACTTTGTTAAAGTCCCCTTTTTTTTTTTTTTTTTTTTTTTTTTTCCAGGACTGTGGAAGCTTTTTCTGAAGCCTTTGGTTAACTTCAACAAGAAGTTAATTCAAATTTTAATTCGTTCAGGAATTTAAGTACTCTCCTATTTCCTCTCTCCTAAATTGTAAATAATAACAAACAAGGAATCAAAACCATTTTGTCAATCTTTTTAGTTAGAAAGTATCTTTCTGGCCTCTTCATATTCTCTGTGGTTGGTGATTCTCAGGGTAGACATCTGCTTCCAGTCCCATGAAAACAGGACAGTAAAAAGTCTGTAAAGAAGCCAAGTTAGGAGTTCAGACCTAGTAGCCTTGCTGGGCAAGGGGCATGTGACTAGATGATCTTTAAAGGTCCTTTCCAGTCCAAACCATTCTGTGATTCTATGGTAAGTACATGACCATGGAGTCAGAGAAGTTCCTCTTTCCTCTTCTCATTACTGAAAACTCATGAAAATAATTTTCTGCACCAACCATGGTCCAAAGAAGGCATCTCCATGGGGTCAAAAGGAGGGAGCAGAGTTAGCTATCTCCAGTATAATGTCTGCCCTCCTGAAGAGCAGGTTTCCTCTACTCTGACTAGTGACAAAGCTGTTCATGTTGAGAGTTCTATTCTTTTACATTTATCAAGGAGGTATTAGGAAACAGAAGGATGTTATTTCCCACCATCACCCCAGTAAAGTTGCAGTTGGGTTTGTCATATCTCCATATACTCAGATTTTATTGCCCACTGCTTTATATGCTGCCAACATAAAATATAGAGTTATGGGAAAGCATGATCGTATAGTAAGAGACAGCAATCCTGATATCAACTCCTGTTAGCTAGACCAAGCAGACTTGCTTTTTGTTCAAGTTAATCATCCCCTGTAGGAGCTTCCAGAGAGCATAACACCTAATCCTGGCTCTGGAGGTTCACACTTTAGTGGGGCCAGAGCTGATCAAAGGGGTTTGTCCGGTTCAAGGAGTCAGAAAAATGTGTGCTGCAATCAGGAAGTTATCTGCTGTAATCCTTCTTTCTTTGAAACATGGCAAAGTGTGACATTTTCACAAAACCAGAAAGGGCTCTATTGATTTTTATGCATGTGTGAAACAGCAGTACAATTTTGAACCTCTCCTGCTGCCTCACCAGTTCAAATCCCAAAGATCTGCAGAAATGACAGTTAGGTGAAGGATGAAGTCACTTGGAACTAACTGGTACAAAGAAGGCTGCACACTGTTGACAAAAGCCTTTTCATAAGTTACAGCCAGCTGACTGCATATTACTGAAAACCTTTACAATTTCAGGGGCTGAGTCACTTTGGATGCATTTATCTATAATGTTCTTCAGCATTACTCATGAGTTTGCAGTAAGCAAATTTTACTCATTAGGGATAATGAACGTAATTCACTTGTAGTTCTGCTCCATTTTACCAACTACATCACAGGCAGTCGTCCTAAAGGTATAAAATACACATGTTCAGTAAAGGCTTATTTTGCTGCAGTCAGTAAGATATAAAGGCACCATATGCCCAGGAAAGCACAATTTAGGGAATCCAAGAATTGTTTAATGAGTGCAAGAACAAAGTTCACTTTCAGCAGGTCTCTGTTTTGTGGCTTCTCTGGTTCCTAAGAAAGGGCAGCATGTGGGGACACAAACCTTCCTCCAGCTGTCACTGGAGAGATCTTGAAGGTGGATCTCCTAGATGAATGGAGAGAGGATGTTACCTTGCACCAAGGACAGACAATGGTCATGCATTTCTCTGTGAGTTGTCTTTTTGGGGTCTTCCTGAAAGCCAACAACACTCTTCTCAGAGGTAAAATGTGCAATGCAACTCCAAGGGGCAGAGAGGTAAAATCTCTATGGGGACACTTCCCCAGTTCTGACTTGAGGAGAGGGATGGTTTTTTTTCCCAGTAACACCTAGGTCTAGGTGATCCTGCTCTGCCAGGGAGTTGGACTAGATGATCTTTCAAGGTCCCTTCCAGCCCCTGATGTTCTATGATTCCTAATCTTCATCTTGTGCAAAGCAGAACAGAATGGCCACCACGAAGCCATTGAGCTGGTCTAAACAGAGAGCTCCATCTTCTTGGCAAATATCTTCTAATTCTGCTTTTAAATAAACCATCCCTGGAAGCTTTGCAAAGCCCAACTCAACTGGGCTAACATTTTGTGGGACAACATACCACTGTGATTCTAGGTACATTAACCATTTGCCCTTAGCTTTCATGAGGGTTTGTCACAGACTCCCTCTCAGTGTTTAGCAATGCAGCAGGTGATCTGTGCTGTGCTGAACCACTGAGGGTGCAGGGTGCTGTGCATGTTTTTCTCTGCCCCCAGGAAGGGAGCCCTGTGGGTATATACCCCAGTACACAATGTGCATGCACTCAAGTTTCTCCTGTATGCACCCAGCTTAGTTAATGTGACCACCATGGTGTCTAAGGCCAAGAAGGTGAGAGCAATCCAGACTGCTCTTCAGGGCTGCCAGACATTACCTACTTCTTCCATCAATGGCAACATTTCACTGAGGCTTAAATGAAGTCCATAGTGTAGAAAGGCAGGACAGAAGCAAGGAAGACCATGAAGTGTGTAAGGGCAGAAAGTAGGAGAAATGATACCAGGGACAAAAACCTACCAGGATTGCAAACAGAATCAGAAAAAGAAGCCTGAGAAGTACAGAAGTGGAAAAGCCTGGAACAGAGTGACAGAAACAGAGGAAAGCATAAAGGTTAACTTTCATAGTAATTTCGTTTGAACAGAGAGGGGGTACAAGAGAGGAAAAGGACAGAGAAATGATGAACAGCTACCAGAGTCTCCAGTCCTCTGATTTATAGGACCCATATAAATGCTTAGTCACATAGTACTTTCATTTTCATTAAACTGCCTGGTCATGGTGCACGAAGCACTCATGCCATGGCTGTGCAATCTCATGCAGGATGCCTCTCGTTCCTGGTGCAGGGTGCAGAGCTCTGACAGGCACCTCTGCACCTCTGTGGCTGCACCACTGCCTCAGCACCACCCTCTGTGGTCAGAAGCCGTGCCGTGGGCACGCATAGTCTAGAATTTGTACCAATTTAAATTAGGTTTTCCAGACCTCTTGCTCTGCAGGCAGCACTCTGTGCATGTCTTGCTGCTAAGTTGCACAGAATTCTTCGTGCAGATAATTTAACACAGTGCTGTGGTCTCATATCCTATAGCTCCACATGGAAGTAGCTGTTTGGAGCCATGCTGGTTGGAGTGGGAGGTTTCCCGTCCTCATTGCTTTAGTTGATTCAAACCTTTCTTTCAAATCTAAAAGCAAGCCCTGGAAGTGCAATTTCATGACCTACAGAGTCATGAAAGCATGAAAGCACTGAAGCTCACTAGAAGGCCACCCACTCAGAATACTGGACACTGACTTTGCACCAGCATGCACAAAATTCCATGGTCATCACGTTTTCTGTAAATTGTCATATGACAGAGTAAGTGATAGTCTGCACCCCTTTGAGAGGTGTCAGATAATGTGGAAACTTTTATTTTTCTGTAGAATAAAATAACCTGATACAGGGACAGAGCAAGTTCACACAATTAAGATGTGCTACACAGTGGTTAATAAATCAACTGACTAATTGCATCTGAGTGCAGCTAATAGAGATTCTTCTGTCCTGAGTTTGCTTGCACCAGAGCCAGGAAGAGAACTGGGTCACCTAAATGGCCTGAGGCAGAGGCTAGCCAATGCAGTAAGTGGCTTCACTCAGTCACCTTCACTGATGGGAAAAAACAAACAACCCTCTGGCACCCCTGGAATTTTCATCCAAGACATTTTATGAAAAGAAATATTAGGATTAGAAGCATCTTTTCTTTTAATAGATATTTCTGAAAATAAACTCTTATTTGTCACGTAATCAAGGTATATAGTAGCATTTTATTACCGTTGTTTTGTGGTTATACACAAGGGATTAATTAGTGTATTATTACTATCTTTGTATCTATCTCTCTTGTTTGGAATGATACTGACACCAAGTTTTTTATAGTACTGAAAATCTGTTACTATTAGTGACTTCAGTGACCTGGAATGACTGAATTAACAGGTAGACAAGATGTGATTGCACCACTGAATTTCTAGATAGCTTGATTGGTAAATAATACAATAATACCAATTAGGACATCAAAGCTGCTTATCTCATGGAGATTGCGTGATAAAAATAAATTTGAAGCTGTAAATATATCTTGTTATGGTAGAGTATGGTAATGGTAGGTTTGCCTTGTTGAAGCTACTTATAAAAAACAAGCTTCTTTATGAAGTCAGGTATCAGTCGTGGTCTGTACCCCATCTGTGTGAATACAGCATTACAGAAAACACAAATAAAGGGAAAAAAAAATCCTGATTCAGAAAATCAGGATTTTGAATATTCTGTGTAAATAACAAAACTGAAACACATACGGACCAGATCCTAGCAGCAGTTTCCTTTTCTAACTGCATCTCCCAGGCCAAAATTATTCCAAAGGACAAGAACTATCCCAGTGAGTGACTGGCATGGTCCCCTTAATGGTACAGCTATTTAATTGCAAGCTGAGGAAGATGTTCATGTGGACATTGTGTTTCTGCAAGGTGCTCTGGGATGCTGAATTAAGCAGAAATCACTTCCCAACACAGGAGCTCGATTGTATTCTTGAGGCTTTGGTGTCTTGGGTGGACACTGGAGACATTTCATTTTCTTTTAGGGGTTTAGTCTTTTGGAAAAAGTCGTGAAATAAAATATATCCACAGAGAACACACAAAGGAAGTCAATTTGACTTCCTTAGAATGAACATATAAACAAATAAATAAATAGTAAGAAAGGTAGAGACTCTGACATGTCCAGAATCATAGTTGCAGTAACTGGGGGAAGTGGGAACAGAAGGTGGGTTTCGTTATTTCCCACTCCATGCTCAGCCAAAATTCATCAAGACTAGAAATAACTGACCAAAAATATTTCAGCTTTAACTCCCATTTTGTCTTTATTCTGGTAATAAAGGATAAAAAAAATAAAGTGCCTGTTTATAGATAACTGTCTCTTTCATTCCTCTGTCAAAATTTTATTCAATTTCTCCCTTCCTCGGTTATTTTTTTATTCAATTCCTCTCTTCCTTCCCTGCTTTCCCTCCTACCCTAGGACTGAAGAGTGGGAAAGGTGAACGTTGAAGGCCAGCACTTGCCACACAAATTCAGCAGGCAGTAGGGCTGGTGAAAATCCCTTGCTCCCAGCATTTATGGCAGGGTGTAATTGTGCTGGCTTGTGTTTGCTCTTTAAACAAAGGTGGCTCAGAGTTAGGGAGAAGGTCTTCCCCAAGAAGATGCTGACTCCTGAAACGCAATGTCCTGCTCCTTATCAGGCCAGTTTATGACAGGCTTCATAAATGTTTTATGAGACCCTAATGACTGCATCACTAAGCAGGGTGGTGGCAGCTGCCTCCAACTTTGTGCAGTGTTGACAAAAGATCAAAGACCAGATTTACCACCCTGATAAGATGGGATGGATAAAAATCCCAAACTGACATTTTTCCCCCCTTTCTTGCAAAGGCGTTCACGTCGCAGGACTTATTGACAGGGGTTGAGTCCTGAAAACCTTGTTTGGACAACACTCCTACCAATTTTCCACCCCTTCCCCTAGGCTTAGTGGAGATTCCTTGAAATGGGCAGTAAAGTTTGAGATGGTTGTTGATTTAAGGTGAGACAGCACTTTGACTGAAAACCCTTCTTAGAGTCCCTGGACTGAGAAGCATTGTAGGGATCATTGATCTCGGTGGGGTTAGGTTGATGAGAATCACCATGCATTGCCAGCTTCCCAATTATTTTAATCTCTGGTGCACAAGGCCTCCCTACAGCCATTGCAGAGCTCCACCTCTGTTGTCCTCTGGCTAGGAGCTGCTGAGCAGTGGTGTCTAACTCCCTGAGCCCAATGGAGGGAGGCATCAGCTGGCAACGTGGGCTGACAGACACCAGTCAAGCCTGTCACACATAAAACACATGATTTTAACATGCCTTTCTAACAATCCAACCTCCAGGAAGGTCCTGTGGTTGCTTTGAGCTGAGACTTGAGGTAGTACTTGTGTTACAGAAAGAGGCATCTCTACTGGACATGTCCAGCAGCACATCCTTCACCAGCAGCACTACTTCCCAGGCTGGGTACTGTGGCCTCAGGACCTAAAGGCTGCAAGGTGAGAGGGACACTCAGCACTGTCAGAACAATATTATACTTGCCATGATTCAGGGTATTAGATATAAAGCAAGCAGGTGATAAGGCAAGGTTGGGCTGCAGAGTGTTTCAAACATAGCTAAAAGTCAAAGGAGGTGGCTTTTGTTACTATTTTTTCCTGTACCCTTTCTGGGTAACTGTTCAAAAAATGTATGCCTCTTTTGCCTTCCTGGGAAGAGAAATATTTTTAGTTTCTCGCCAGAGGATTATTTCATTATTAGTAGAAAAAAACTCTGAGACAGCTAAAAATAAGATACCATAGAAACACTGGGGTCAGTAATTCTGTGTTTGTTGACTTTTTTTAAGCAATTCATGAAGAGAACATCTCTCTTTCAATGACACAGGGCATGCCTGAACCCTGAAGTTTGTTTCCCAGGAAGCCTGACTCCCCACTAAAAATGCCCAATAACACAGTTCAGCAAGACCAAAGTATCTCAGAAATTGCTTCTACAGTCACTTGACTAGCAAGAAATGATGGCTCAAAGAATAGGCTGGCCCACAGCACTTAAACACAGGCAACAGTATGAAATAGAGATAAAGTGGGATCTAGATTTCCATCACCAAATTATCTGTACCTGATAAATTTTTAAAACCAGAGTCTGGTGTTCCTCTGCTTGGAGCGTAGAGAAAGACCATCTGAAATCATCAGGAATTTTGATTTTCTCAATCTGCCAAACCAGGGACTCCCCAGGACTGAAGCGTGCAGTCTGCTGAGATCTGCCACCTGCTTTGTGAGTTACATTTTCTTCAGTCTCCTTGAAAAGAAAAGATTTTTATAAGTGCAAATTTAAGCATTTTTTTCTTCTGTCCTTGATACCAGAAGCTTGTTTCTCTAGAGCTCAAAGAAAGATACTTCTGTGGAAAGGTAGGGCTTGGTGGCTGTGAAGCAGCCCATCAAGTGGATATGGTTGGACTTTACATAGTCTTTGTGGAAGCATAAGTAACTACACAAAGTGATGGAGAGCCAAAAACCAAGACTAGTGACCTGAAGTAGCCAAGAGACTTGGCTTTCAAAAATAGCACATGGAAAAATAACACGTATAATCTATCATGGTTCTGCAGGAAGTAGTAAAAACAAATACTTTGTTATCCTACAGGTCCAGTACTGCAACATCAAGAAATAGAATGTGGAGAAGCAGCTGCTGGCGGCCAAAGAAGGGGCTCAAAAAAATCAAAATAAGAAAAAAAAAACCCTTTTTGGAACATTTAATGTTGCTCACAGCTCAACTCCAGATGACACTGATCATAAAATATTAACTTAGGTAATAATTTGGCTTCTAGTTACTTAATCCCCACGCTTGTTTGCGTGTGAGACTCTGCACAGGGTTTGGCAATGCAGTTACCATCCTCACCCGGGCGGGACTGCCAGTGGAGCAGAGTTGATGGCATCACCACCAGCCCCTGATCCCACCCCACCCTAGAGATCAGTTGAAAAGCAGTCAGGGATCTCCTCAAGCAGTGCTAAAGCCCATTCCTAGGGCAGAGGCAGTGGGGGAAGAAGCCCCATGTGGAGCTGGCAGGTCGGGCAGGCAGGCAGCAAAACCAGCACAGAGGCAGCCAGCACTGTCTTTTATAACCAGCACAGGCAGGTGGACACGGATCTTTATCTTCTCCTAACTTGTTTTCTGAACATAATCAACTCTGATTACTGTCCACAAATTTAACTCCAAAACTTGAGAGTAATAGGCTTTTACAATGCAGTAAAGAAAGATATTAACCGGTTCAGGGATTGACTAGACGACCATTTACACCACTCTTTTATCAATATTGCCATAATTTGACACTTCTGAATGGAGAAGGATTGTAAAGTGCCTGCAGACCCTGTAAAACATGTTAAATGGAGATTAGTCTTACTGCTTAGTTTAAGCCTAGTAAAAGATAATTAAATTGACTGATGCAGCTGTAAATCTCACTTTTATCAAATCCTGGCTCTCTTTGTCCTTATGATTTTACAGCATCATTAATGTTGTTGTGACAATATCATTAATCTCCTTCTGCTGTTCAGAAAGGCAACCAGCAGACACTATATAAATCTGCTCTCCCCTTGGTAGTGTTATTGCTTCTCCCTTCTGATTCTCAGAACTCGGGCATATATTTCATTCATGGGGTGACTTCATAAGCTAAACATTAATTGTAAAAATACCATACTCTTTCTTACGCTGCTGCTTGTGTGAAAAGGTTTTATTCCATTCTAATAGGCTTTTGTGAAACAAAAAGGGATTAGGAATAATTCTTCAGTGGTTTGGTTTGTCCATTTTTTTAAGTCTGTCTGTCAGTGTCACATCATGACAGACCATCAGGCCTACCAGTGGAGGTACAATGCTGCTTGGGAAACACTGGGAACTCCAGCTTAAGTAACCAGGGACATATTTCTTGGTTTTTCCTGAATTGATTAAACAGGGATCACTGACTTTTTTCCACTTCTGGTTTCTAGATGAGGACTGGGACTGAGCTGTGCATGGGGAAGGGATGAACAGTCTGCATGGGAAACCTGTAGCCCACCAAGGCTGTGTTAAGAGATCCTGATATAGTAACTGGAGATGCTCAGCATGCAGAAGGCTTTGCACCTCCTTCCCTGCTGCAACATGACTGCTTGGAACAGAAGTCACCCCCTGTTTGCTCCGTGTGAACGTCATCATGTGGGCAAGCCTCCAGTTCTCACAATATCTTTTCTGCCCGTGCTGTGTGACTGCCAACCACTGTCCACCCAAAGAGTGTCCAGGCAAGGCTCTGGGAATAGCACAGCCCAGGGACAGTTTCCAGTGCACAGCATGAATGTGACAGAGTCGTTTTGAGGGCAGGGATTTAGCTGTAGGGACTAGGGCTCACAGTGCTGCTTGCTCTCTGTGGTCACGTTTGTATGCTAGTCTAGATGGAGCCAGAGTTTGTCCCAAGTTCAGGCTCACCAAAGGGAAGCTGTTCTGCTGGGCATAGATACAGAAATTTGGGGTGGAAATAGGTATGGGACGCCTCAAATTCCTATGACAGAGAGATGAATCAGGAGGATTTTAAGAGGGAACTGAATAAATTTCATAATTGAAGTGATCAAAATACCTGTTCTGGTGTTTCATAGCAGTCACCAGATGCTTTAGGAAAACTCTTTCCTTATGACTCCCTGGGTGGTGTCACACTGCCCCACCACTGTATTTTAGCTCAGTGCCTCCCCAAAATGATTCCAACTTTCCTTCTTTGTGTTTCTCCCCTTCATGATTTACATGTGAGCCATGCAGACTGAATAATTCCCCACTTGCCTTCCCAAGATCTAACTGTGGACATAGGGTCATGTGCCTTAGGTTAGTTGGGGCACACAGAATCCCCTCTCTTAGTGTGAGGTGGACAACATAATCTCACCTCAAACAGAAGAAAACTTCAGATAAGTGAAGTTCAGATAACCACACTGTCTGCCTTGCCCAAGGTCAGCTGGCTCAGCAAGGCTTTATCCACATTGTTTTACCTAAAATATTTGCCTGCAACCCTGGGCTAAACAAACTCCTTCAAAACCAGATTGCCAGTCAGGCACTTCACCTTGGGTGGTGGATCTTGCATGACTGAAACTGTGTGGGGTCTTTTCCAAAAAAAAACCCAAAAAACCAACCAAAAAAACCCCAAAACCCACCAAAAAAACCCCCAACCCAAACAACAGCAAACCAAAGCAACAACACAAAATGACACCCCCAACAATCTGAATTCTGATTGAAGCCAAGTGGCTTCTCCTAACCAGGGGTATCAGCAGGCCATATTCTCTGACTACTTGTATTTTCCTAGTCAATTCAAGCTTGTCTCCTAAAACTAATGTATAATCAGAATTGTGCTACACTTGGCTGAAATCAATGGAACAAACTGGGAATTTTAGCTCACTCTTTATGTTTTAGACTATTTACATGATGTAAAAAAAAAATGTTTTGTAGCTCTTAATCTGGCATAAGCTACAGCAAAGCCTAAATATAGTGCAGCTATAATTTCACTCCAGTATTACTTTAAACGCTGCAGTTTGAAAGTCCAAAAGATAAGAAGCATTTCTCAGCAATGTAAATAGATGTGGAGCATAGGGTTCACCCAGAGGCCATTCTTCCAGCCAGGGCTGTGCTTATCTTTCCAGCTCCCATGTAATTGGGAGGAAGAAAACAGAGACCCCCCCCTTCAACCTCATCTCTTTCAGAGCCTCAGGGTGGGCTAGGTTTGACCCCCTGCAAAGATCCAGGGCAACACCAACATCTCTTTTCTATGCTGACCCTGTAATTAAGCAGCCAGAACAGTTCAGAAGTGGACACATAATTCTGCAAAGGGGAAGAAATTTTGGGGAGAGTACAACAGGTAACAATGGTCTGGGGTGAAGGAGTGGTGGGAAGAAACACATAGTTTAGTTTGGGTGTGCTAGGTTTATTTGTATTCTTATATAAGAGTTTGTGGAAAGGGGGTTAAATAAACAGCTTTTTCTAGGACCTATGCAGTTGATGCCTGACATCAGCAGTGCTCTTCATGGATGTAGAAGGTCCATCTCATTAGTTAGCCAACTTCTGTCCTGCAAAACATGGGTGTTAGCTGTAAGCTGGTCACTAGAGCTCTCTAAGCAAACAAGGCAAATGGGCAGACATCTCCTGAGGACAGTTCTTCAGAGACCAGATTTAATAAACCCCTCGAGGTACCTAATTCTCTCCACTGACTACACAGGTAGACATCTGTCTTGGATTAGCAGCGTGACATAGTGTGGGTCCTGCCCAATAAAGACATTACCAGAAAAGAGAAACCTGCATGAGCAAAACACAAGGATGACTGTGGAGGGGTCCCAGGCATGGTGAAGGAAACTTGCTTCCTTCTGCTGCCTGATGGGGCTACAGCCATGAAAACTGGCCCTGACTCCTGCTGCCTGGGCAGGGTAGGAAGGGATGTCAGCAGGTCAGTGGACAGGACGTGGGCTTTTCCAAGCCAGGGGCTAGTTGTCCTCACAGGGCTGCTCAGAACTAACCCTCAAAGACTGAGGGCAGCCTCTAGAAGAGCACCATCCCTGGCTTGTTCCACAGACATCATGACCTCAAAAATCCTCTTAGTCAGGTCAGCAGGTGCAGGTGCATAAAAGTCCAAGGGTAGGATTTAGCCAAAGTCCATCCCTTTATGGTGCACAAAGGTCTGCTGACAAGGCCAGGTGGCTCTGCTGCACCCAGAGGTGAGGTCCTAGGAGCCATGGGCTGCCCTGGCTTTGGGATCCCAGGAAAAGATCTGTGCCCAAGCAAACCATTGCATTTTTCAAAACCAAGTGTCCAGCTGCAACACCGATGGCAATGCTCAGAGGCACAGTCTTGCAGCAGCTGGAGGGGCTCCAACATCTGGTCCCAAATAAATGACTCAGATTATCTGGAAGTGTAAAAAAAGCAGAAGATACTGAGTGTCTTAGTGCACATTATTTGATTCGAATTATATTTAGTTCAAGTTGCTTCCTAATTATTAGCATTTGAAAGAGATGTAAACAATTTTCACTTTCTTTAAATGCAGGGTGATAGGCTTTTATAGCAGAGTATAAAGATATCAGCTGGGAAATCTCTGGCTATCAATGGCTTTATTTTTTCTCCTTTATCTATTCATATAGCCCTAATTTGACACTTCTCTGTTGAGGAAGCTTGTAAAGAGACTGATGACCCTGTAAAGGGAGTTAAATTTAGATTAGTCTTACTCTCACTGAAAGCCCAGTAAAGTGATAATTAAGTCCACTGTTGTGGCTGTAAACTCTCTTTCAGTACCTGAAATTAGCTCTATTCCTGCCACTGGCAATGTGGCTGCATTAGACTTGATATTGTGCCCTGCCCCGGGGCAGTTCCAAATGTGGAGTTGAAGTGAGCATCTGTCTGATCACACTGCCCAGATCCCTCAGCCTCATCTGGTCCATCCAGCCTTGTGAAATACTTTGTCCTTGCTGCAACAAGTTGCTTCTGATCCTTGGCACAAAACTGATATGATGATACTTATCTCTAAATTCAAACCAGAGCTTACAATCGGGGTCAAAACCATTCAATATACCAGAGAGTAAAGAAAGCCCTGCCCTGCTGTTGGGGGTTCCTGTCTTGGTTCCTGCTTTTAAACAGCATTAGTCACTTGGGAACTGAAGCTATCAGACTCTGGCCAAGGTTTCGTGTCTGTGCTGATCTCTATAGCAGAAGAGAGGCTTTTGCTTGTGTTGCCCATGAGCCAAATGTGTTCCAGTCCTGTGGACAGTACAGGGTGAGCTCTGACCAGGAGGAGAAGCGAGCTGGTGGAGACTGTGACAGTCTGTCCTTCCCTCATAATGACTGGTTTCTTGGGTCATTTCATTCTGTCTTTGTATCCCTGGCATTGGATTAGGAAACATGGATCAGGACAGCTGGCTGGGAGACAGATAAAGCCTTCCCTCAGCAGAACTTTGAGATGTGCCACTTGATTTGGAAGAATGCCTCTGTTTGTTTCTTTGGTAGAGAAAGGGGTCTTAAAATACCCCAAAACTGCTTTCACCGATACCAAAAGGAAATAATTGACCATCGAAAAAAATAATGCAAAGTGTAACAAGTTTCAGGTTTGGTCACTGTGACTCAACAGGTAAATATGGTATGGTGAAAAAATCTTGAAGCATGAATGTGGACTTTTTGCTGTCTCTGTTATCCAATGCCTTGTCTGAATCTTACATTCCCAGGCAAGCATCAGATCACATTTTCTAAGAACAATTACTTATTATATTGTCTATTATATATTATGATATTATATTTAGTATTATGCAATACTAAAAATCAAACCAGAGTGGCCACCAGGTGGAGGTGTCCTTGAGTCCACGACTCAGTGAGAATGGATTCATCCCACCTGCCTTCATACACGTGACAAATGGAGACCTCTGTACCTTATTTGCCTTGTGTAGTGGAAGGAGGGAACTTGATTTTCTTTCGTATTCAGGCCAGACAAGTCATGCTGAGAAAGCACATGGTTCCACATCATCCCATCATGAGGCCTGGCTTCTGTCTCCCTTCATTACACAGACACTTTGAAGAGTGGTCTGCTAAGGGTATACCTGTCAAGCTCAGGGAGAGTCCCAGAGCTGAAAATATAACAGAGGTTGGGTAAGGGAGGTATTACAGCCACTCCATCCTTAGTCTAACCTTGGCATCTGCCACCAACTGTATTGATAGAGGCAGGAGGCAGATGGTGTTTGGGGTTGAGTCTGAATAAACATTAATTTTCTAAATGTATTGCAAAACTTCCTGAGTGGTGCTCACCTTTGGTTTGATGCCAGCCCCGTGGGACTGGGCTGTGTTAAATCCCTGCATTTTTTGGATGTGAAAGGATGGTCTAACTCTGTTGTGAAGTAGTTACGTGGGAATAACAGTTTAATTTTCAATTAAACACTCTGAATATATCAGTCTGGCTTCCATCATAGGCAGTACTGTGGTTAGGGGAGCAGTGCTGCCAACCCCAAGGCTACCAGGCCAGTCCTCTGAATCATGGAAAGAGTGTTCCATGAGTCTAAATCCTGTTATAACTTTCAGGTAGTTACTTTGCTGGCTTCATACTATGAGTACAAGAAGAAGGAGAGAGCTTGAAAGAGGCTCTCAAGCAGGGATGAGAAGCTGGGCTTTGTTTCTGGAGCAGGGATGCTCCTCCACACTGATACCTGCCCCTGTGCCATGCTGCTGTTCTTCTCAGCTTCAAAGCACAAATCATTCTCTCCTTTTTTCTCAGAATTTCACCGATGCACCTCACAGAAGTGGGATGGCCCTGCCTGGAAGAGCTTTTGCATTTATGAGTTATTTTATGTTTTGACTCATCAGACAGGACTTCAAGAAAGTACAGACTGTCTCTGCCTGACTTTATGTTCAATTTCAGAGCCGTTGAAGCTACCACCTACTTGTCACCATGATGGCATCTGTCATTTCTGTCTGCACAAACAAAACCTGTGTGTTAGGGGACACAGGGTAAACCCCATTGCCTTAACCCTGTCTTTCCACTTCTGCCTCTCTGCAGGTCACAGATGTCTTACCCCAGTGCTGTGAGGTGGTGGATCAGCAGCATTCAGCAGCTCTGTGTTTCCCAGCTTCTGCCTTCAACCCTCCTACACCTGTCTCATCTTCACCAGTGATCACCAGAGAGAAGAGTAGAGGATGTAAACCACCCCAGACAGGGACATTTTAATGAGCAGAGGGAGCACAACAAGGCACGAGTGCTCTCTTAAATCAACCTAGAGTTAGAGACAGTCCCATGCTATTTGAAGATAAAATAAAATTTAATGCATTAGCCCTTCAAGAATTACCAGTGCATCTCCCCTTGGCTACCTTCAGAAACACTTTTTAAATATTGAAAATCCCACTGAGCCTTCACTATGAAACTTTAATGGAGACAGATTCTCTGAATCTGCTGAAAGGATATCTTTGCAGCATATATTGCTGCATTTCAGCTAATTTACTGGGCTTCTTTCTCTCCAGCATCTTTCCTTTCAGTATCTTTCTTCTTTCTCTCTCTCGTGTTAGTTCTGCTCTTTGTTTCATTTTTCATTTCCTCTTCTCTTCTAGCCAGACTTAATTAAATTTTCTAGACAGCTTTTTTCCCCCTTCATTTGATTTTAGGCCAGATATTTTCCACTTTTTTCTTTTCTTTTTTTTTTTTTTCTTTCCTCTTTTTGGCTTCATTTTTTTCCTGTGGCTTTAGATGAGCTCTTTTTTCTCCTGCCTCTTTCTGGGCTTCCCTATTTTTTCTGATGACAAAGATTCTAATTAATCAAATGGGTTAAAATGGTCAGAACAAGCCATTCTCTGACAGACCACTGGAGCTCAGGAGAAAATCTAGCTCTCAATAAAATATGACCAAACATAGGGTGGGCATAGCATAGTCTTCCAGATGCTGATAACCTCCTGCACCCCCCTGAGTGATACTCTTCATATCACTGGTCAGATATCTCATCTGAATTTAGGGGATCACAATATGGCATCTGTCTCTGAGGCACTTACCTTGTCACCAGACCATGCTTCAACATGAAGACCCCAGGTGTCTTCCTCCTGTGTCCTGCAGCACTGGAGAAGCTGAGAATGACCAGCCTAGACTAGGAGAAGAGCTCTGGTAGTCACTAACAAATCTATCTATCTATCTATCTATCTATCTATCTATCTATCTATCTATCTATCTATCTATCTATCTATTTCCCTTGAATATATTCCTATAAAGGAAATAAGAAACATGAAAAACAGAACTATGTAGTAGTTCAATTTCAATGTGCATTGTACCCCCCTGGAGAAAAGGTGCCAAGAAAAAAGTTGCTAGTGCAAGGGGAATGAAGCAAGAGTGGAGCTGTTAACACACATTACACCTCTGTTCACTCTCCCCTCTCCTGCATGACAGGGAGAAACCAGGAGGAAGGCAAGAAGACTCGTGGGTAGAGATAAATGCAGTTTAGTAGGTGCAGCAAAAACTGCACAGGCAAGAAAAGCAAAAAAAAAAAGAGGAATTTGTTCACTTTATCCCCTCAGCAGCAGATGTTCTGCCACCTCCTGGAAAAGCAGGGCCTCAGGATACACGAAGGTTACTTGGGAAGGCAACATCATAACCACAAATGTCTCCCCTTCCTCCTCCTTTCCTTGAATTTTCACTGCAAGATGTGACATCCCATGGCATGAAATAACCCTTTGCTCAGCCTGGCTCAGCTGGCTCAGCTGTGCCCCCTCCCCACTTCTTGTCAATCTCCAGCTTTATCACTGGTGAAACAGAGTGGGAAAAAGGAATAACTCCAAGTAGGGCAAGTGGTGCTCAGCAACAGCTAGAACACTGGTGTGTTATCAATGCTGTTTTCAGTCACAGATTCAAAACTCAACACCGTGTGGGTTGCTATGGAGAAAATTAACTGCTTCTCAGCCAGGCTTAGTACAAGATGTCATCCAGGAGTTTCAGCATCTAGGCAAGTGTCACCTGTTGTCTGAGCTCCCACAACAGATCAGATGGTCTCCAGGAGCTCAGCTGTCATGTGGAGGTCTCACAGGCCACCACTGCCCAAGAGCACGGGTTTCTTTAAGTCCCAAACCACATCTGCCAGTGCCAAACAGATGCATTGGAAAGCCTTGAAGACAAAGGGATGGTCCCACCATGCATGCAGTCCTGTCTGCCTGAAGTAGGCAGATGGCAGAGCACCCAGAAACACCACCCAAGGGAGAAAGTTTCAACAAATTATTTTAAAACTACATTACGCCTTCTAGATCCATTCCTCTGCTCCTTGTAGACCCATTTCTAAGCATTCCTTAAGGACTCTGGTTGATATATGAAGCTATATTTTTTTCTCTCTCTTGCTATCATTTTATGGAAGATACATTGTATCATAAATTACCCTTCTGCTTTGTTATTTAAAAAAATAATTAAACCTTCCACTTTGTCTTTTAAAAAGTAATAATTATGTTCAATATCCACACTGCTCATGCTAAACCATGCACACAAAACACCAACATCTTTGTTCTACTGTTTGACCAACAAATAAAGCTACTATCACCTTTCTGAGCAAAGCACTTAACTTACATGTATCAGCACAATCAAGTTCAGTTTGCTGGTACTAAACACATCTCTTACACGTTCATTTTTCCCTGACAGTATTTCTACAAGGCTAAGAAGTGTTTCTATAGGGTCACAGTCTGGACATTGTGCTGATGAATAAAGTCACTGCAGAGGTTGGTTGTATCAGCTCTGAACAGACTTAAAATGGGAAATCAAACTTGCCAGAGCTTCTTAGGAAGACAGAAAAGAATTCCTCCTCTTACTCAGCTAATATAGATCCTGATATGAAGCAGCTGCTGCTCTGTAAGTCCTGAAACCACTTCACAGTCTTGTTGAAGTGCTTCAGGGCTGACATGCATCTTAATGTCTCACTGACTCTTCAGAACCAGAGGGACTGGCATAAGCCAGTTAATAAGAAAGGGTAAAAATTAAAGGAACTGAGAAATGAAGAAGTGGATGGAGAGTTGTCTCGCTCATTTCCAACGATCTGGAGATTGAAGACAAAGCATTACTTCTGATATTTGTTTCCCTGTCAGCTTGTAAGGGAGAGACCCCACACCAGAAGGAAGAAAATCTGTCGTTGTAGGGAAAAAGGGAGGCTTCAAACACAAAAACAGTTCCTGGAGCACAGGGAACAGATGGGTTTAGAAGACATGAAATTCCATCTGAAAACTTTTCATGTTGATTCAAACTGATACCTGGAGAAATAATTAGCAACAAACTGGTATGGCAGACCTTTATTCCATCAACTGTCTCTTTTTCATGATCCAGACAGTAACTCTGTAAGGCATCGCTTCATGCTGACAAATTCTTATTTGTTGCCAGGCATGCTGTCAGGCTGGGGACAAAGTCACTTTACAGGTAGGAAGAGCTTGATGGAAATTCATGCTTTTCATCTAGAAGTTGTTTTTTTTTTACCAAATTGCAGCTATCTGGAAGATGGTCACTGGTTCAAGTGGTTCTGGTAGATGAGCAAGGAAGCCAGCTGAGACATGGTTGGAATTTACAAGTGCCTCTTTCTTATTCTCTGCTGATCAGGGAACCCAGGGCTCAGACAAGTGACTTTAGGTGGGCTGGAACCTTATGCAGTCATTCAGATTATTTGAGTCAAACTCTGTAGTGGTATAGAGACCTCAAAGAAAAAATATAAATCTCATAATGATGAGCAGTGACTGGGAACTGAAAAAAACCATGTTGATCCATGAATGGAAGGAAATACCTATGTAATCAAGCCTGAGCTCTCCCAGGAGGCAGTGGCCATCAGCTGAGGCAACATCCCCACCAGCTGGTCAATCTGCAGAGAAGTTGCTCCACAACATCCACAGCACCTGCTGCCACGTGGGTAGGATGTAGAGGAGGGATGCAATGTGGACAGCATGATGTGGGAGCTTGGAGGAGAGATGGGATAGCTGTGAAGGAGCTTCCTCCACTGGAACCAGTCTTTCTTAGTGGCACTGCTCCTGGAAAAGCTTATATAAATATTAAGGTTTTGCATATGTATAAACACCTGTGTTATTTCTCCACCTCTTAATCACAGCAATAAGACTTTGAGCAGACGTGGTTTGTGCCAGACCACTGTGTCTGGATTATCTCTAAAAAATGACTTCATGACATAGGAATAGGTCCATTAGAAGCCTGTCTATAGGTCCACAAGCTGTATAAGAAATATATAGCTATAAAATGACAATTAAAACATAAATGAGCAATCTGTAACTTCCCACAAGGGCTATAAGGAATGCCAGATGTCTTTCTCTGCATCTCAGCTTGTGCTGAAGGATTTCGAAATAAAAATTATAATAAGGGTAGTCCAGAAAGGTTCCAACTGCAGAATGCAAAATTGCTAATAATAACCTGAGGTCTGAGGTAAGTTACATTATTAATAAGGAAAGCATTGGCAGACCTAATTCCTAAGAAATCCCTTCATATTAAAAGAGGCAGATTAACCATATGGGTTTTGCAGTTTAAATGGGAGCAGAGAGATTTCTCTCTTAACCTGTTGCCTAGAGGTATGTCACAGTTTAGGGTCAGGGCAGGCCCTTAGACCTGTAATAGACACTTTCTTTTAACCCCTCTTCCTCCCCAAAGGGGAAGAGAAGGGGAATAAGGGAAAGAGATGTAGCCGTTAGAAAAGGAAACTAGAACAGCTTAATGAAAATGAAAATAATAGTAACAAAAAATGGACTATATAGAATTATATACAAACCCAGTATAGAACCCATCAGACTTGAGAAACCAGTTATCCTTTTCCACATGTGACCATCAGCCACAGCACAGGGCCGAGACACATCAAATAGAGTGACATTTTTAAAGTGGTGATTGACATTTGGGAAGCAAAAGTAGGTCCCATTTCCAAAGGAGATACATCTGTTCTTCATATTTCATGAATATCATTGAAGCACAAATAATCATAAAAAAAAAACAAACAACAAACGCATCTTGTGCCAATTTTCAGGTACCCAAAAGAAGCAGAAAATAAAAATAATATAAATAAATTCCTCAAAATAAAAGGGGAAAAAAAGTAATGTTAGTTTTTAACTCCTTATTTTGTTTGCTTGCATTCGAAACTGGTTTGGTGGGGGTTTTTTTGGTTTGTTTTATTTGGTTGGGTGTGTTTTTTTTTTTGCTTGTGAGAGCTGTTGAACTCTTCTATGTTAGCTTCTAAAAGAAAATTCTAATGCTCCTCAGATTATTTTGACAGCATGTTACCTCTGGACAGTCTCTGTGCACCAGAGCAAACTCCAGGCATCAGAGAGGCTGCCCAGCATGCTGCTGATTGAACAGCTCTGAGAGCAGGAGAGTGATTGCCACCACATATTATGGGAACAGATCAATGTAGAACAGGTCATGTAGAAATAATTTCTGATGCTAGAAACCTTATCTTCTCAAATCATAACCTGTAGCTCAATAAAGTTACAGAGCTTTTTCTGCTCCTGGTTTTTTCACACCAGTGGTAAATAACAGGGATGGATATATCTTCCATTGAGGTTTTTTTTTTAACTGAAACAATAGTTCAAGTACTAAGTTCAAGGAGGATGCTGCAAGGGAATGTCAACCAGGCATCACTCCAAACCCCATGTAATGTTTAAATCTGGATCAACAACACTTCAAACATCAGAGATGATTTTTTTAATAGGTTTTTAATCAACTCTGGTTTGCATTATTTTATCAATATTGCTTTCATGATCCCAGCCTCCTTGTTCACAGGTCTTATTGCTATGTGGGCCACAGCAACCAAGCCTGCTGCCATCCAGATAGGGATCAGGCAGATGTGTTGTTCTACCAAGGTTGCATCCAGTTCCCACTGGAATTAATCAAAGCTTTTCTACTGCTGTGAGCAAGTTAGACAGTCTAAACAAAGACAAAACAGGCTACTCTGATGCTGGTAAAGAGTAGCTACTGTTACTACAGCTTTGCTCCAGTGAGTATTGGTTAGGACCCATCCTCATCCTAGCCTTGTGCAATTTGACTCTAATTCTTCATTCCCCCAGCAAGCCCTAGGTGGTTCTTAGAGCCCTAAATGGGTGATCCTCACTTCACCTGACAAAAAGGATGGAAATAGCAGAAATCCAGGCATCTACCTACTGAAAAACCATCTTCATTTCTTCCCCATTTCCCCCTTAAGGGACACACCACCACCTATGGTGGTCTACAGGAAGCTGCCCAAGCGGGGGTCAATGTTGGTGAAAAACACAGAATCATAGAATTGTCTGGTTGGAAGAGACCTTTAAGATCATCAAGTCCAACCACTTACCCTGCACTGCCAGGGTCCCTAAACCATGTCCCATAGAACATCTTGCAATTTAGGTGAATTCTCACTACTCCTGGATAATACAAGTGTTGCACTGGGAAGGATGACAAATGTGGGAGCCTGGGATTGTTCCCACACTCACACACCTCCCCCATTCTCTTTTTTTTTTTTTTTTTTTTTCATTCAATAATAATCAAAGTAGTAATCAAACTATCTCCTAGTCCAGACCAGATCTGTCTCAGGTGGCAGCCGGAATCGAGAAAAGCCACACAAGGTAACAATATTAGAGCTTTGTGATGAAAGACAGCAACATGAAGACACATCAGGTTTCGTTGTAACAATGGAGATTGGTGTTTATTGTTAAACTGCCTTTTTTTGCAGGCACTTCAAAGGCTCTGCCACTAGATGGAGCAAAAGCTCTCTTAAAAGTTGACATTTTATTGTATTCCTCTTAAAAAAGGAGAAAACAGACTAAATCTCAATAAGATAAGGATGATTTTACCGAGAAAACAAGTGCCCAGAAGAAACAGCTGCAAAGCATCATCATTTAGAGCACAAAAGGTGCCTCCATTAAAAACCAGAGATGCAAATGGTGTTGGATCATCACGTAGATCCCAGCAGAGCTGATGGTGTGTGATTCATCCTGTCCCAGAGCAGATGTGTTGATGCAGCACTTGGTTTAGTGGTGACCTGGCACTGCTGGGTTAACAGTTGGAATTTATGATCTTAAAGGTCTCTTACAATTAAAATTATTCTATGATTGTACAGACATGCAGGGATTTGGAAAATGAAACCTGTTTTTCTGTCTACCTAAAGGTAAATTGATGCAAACCAAAGCAAATAAATAAAAGCTGAAACTTTAGGTAACTGAGCTGCATTATTTTATCAATTTAACACCTGGGAATATGTCTGTGAAGTGCATAATTCACAGTGGAGCACTGGAGCCAGGACACAAAGACTAGAGAAGATGGTCTTATCTGTCTGTATGGGGACCCACATCATTGCTTGCACATGCAGACATGGCTCTGCCCAGGGCTTGGCCAATTCACACTCTTCTTATGCTAGGTTTACCCCCCAAAAAACCTCTATTTAGACCTTAAAAGAACTTGCCCTCATTTGTGTGCTCCAGTTTGGTGAGATTTTACTTGAAAGCAAATCATCTCAGTTTAAGGCATGACTGCAATCCCTGCTCACCCTGTGCTGTGCAGGTTATGGTGATGGACAAGCTGCTTCTCAGTTGCTTGCAAAGTGGGTGGTTTAAAAGACAATTTTAAAAGACAGCATGAGGATAAAGCAGCTCTGCTGGCCATGCTATTTGCTCCATGGGGAGAGGGAATCACCTGAGCAGGGGAATGCCAGCATACAGCTCCATCCCATCACGGTCAGCTGGTAAAAAGGATGATAAAAAAGGACTCCTAAGTAAAAGCAAATTGGCCACCTAGAGATCATTTTCCCCCTAAACTCTGAAATAGAGGGGTGTCATCTTTCAGAGCACTTCCAGGTCTGAATCTGCAGAACGAGGAAAAACAGGATAAAAAGAAATATCTTCTCGTAGTACAACTAAAATAGCGCAGGTTCCTGCAGCATAGGATGTAAAAGAATATTCAAACCCATCTCTCAAGAACTCCCAGCAGGCAGCTAGCCCAGAATCTGTGGGTCTAGCCATCAGCTACAGTAGCCAAGAAAGCATCTTTGAGAAGTCTGTGGTTGCACTGTGCTTTTCCCATTGTGATGTCCACTAAAAGAGCAGATTAACCCAGGCTAGACATAATCATTAGGAAGCAGATGGCCGTGGTGCAGGAAAGCAGCTCGTGTACTGATGGAGCGAGGCGTATCCGGCTCATGGGAGCACCTTGAAGAGAACAGAGGCTTCAAGATTTATGAGGGAGGTCAGGACAACTTGTTCTCAGAAAATCCTAGGGACGTGTCAGCACCATTACACAGTCTTTCAAGGGGATCAGACTGAAAAAAAATAGATAATGGGGATGGTTTTCTTTGTGTCACTTTCACCATTACTCTGATTTCTCATCAGTTTTAAGTTGACCTCTGCATGCACAGCACGTTGTGCCTTCCAAGTGCCACAGCATGAACTGGAAAGAAAGTTAGCAAGGTGCTATAAGCTATATAATATATTTCATTACATAAACTTATTTAATGACATGGAGCAAAAAGTAGAAAGCTTATCGAACAGCAGGATCTACCATGGATTATACTGCTCATCATCTCATGTAACCCTGGAAATTAATCCAAAATTTCCTTGCAGAAAGACAGCCTTTCAGAGAAGACAGACTAGACACCTCTACCTACATGGGAGAGGGCAGGCATTCAGCCACCAGCCTTTCAAGTGAAGGAACAGGTTATGAGTGGCTTGAGAAAGGCACCTGAACTGCGGTGTCAGGGCTGCAAGCACAGGGTACACCCCAGCTCCTGGGGGAGAAATGTAGCTTTGTGATGCAGCACCATGATCCTTACTTGGAGGAGTCAGGGTCACCCCATTGCTTATGGGGTGCCTGTGGTCAGGCACCTCTCATGCAGCTGGGTAAGAGCAGGGAGGATGGGTTGGGGCTTACAAGCCAACAGAAACACTAAACACAGCTCACAGAGATTCAGCGTTCACATCCAACAGTGCCATTGCTTGTTTTTCCCATGCCAAATTCCTAACTCGAATTTGCAAATATTCATCTTTTCCTGCTTCCTATAGATCATGTCTTCAGTAGTATCCAAAACTCCTTACTTTGACAGAAGTCAAGAACTGTGTAAATACAAAACCAAAAATGGCTTTTCTATACGTGTCTAAAAAAAAAATCCAGCAGAGATTATAGAAGCACATATCGAATACAAAGTCTGATTCTTTCAGGTTTTCATAGATTCATAGATATTAGGGGTTGGAAGGGACTTAGAAGATCATCTAGTCCAACCCCCCTGCCTGAGCAGGATCACCTAGAC
>JANHGL010003652.1:12252-32940 GCA_024611195.1 Ceyx melanurus | reverse complement strand
CCTTCCTAAAAAGGACACAGCCATCCATGACAGTGTTCCAGTCATGAGAGCTGTCCCACCATGGCTCAGTGATTGCAGTGAGATCATGGTCCTGAGATCTCACACAGATCTCTTGTTTGTTCCCCATGCTGTGTGCATTTGTGTACAGGCATTTTAGTGAGTTTGTAATGCTGGAGTACCTCCTGACTGGTACCAACCCTGAGGTACTAGTGGAGTTGGCACAACACCCCACAATTGTCTCTAGTTTGTTTCCTGCAAGGCAGGTTTTTCCCCCTTTCCCCCTTCATATCTAGTTTAAAGCTCAATCAATGAGCCCAGCCAATTCTTGTGACAGAAGCCTTCTTCCCCTTGGAGAGAGATGTACCCCACCTAACACCAGCAGGCTAGGTGTCATATAAACCTCTCCGTGATCAAAAATCCCCAAATTCCAATGGTGGCACCAGTCTCTCAGCCATGTGTTAATTCCATGTGTTTTCCACCCTCTATCTGTATTTTTCCCCACTACTTGAGGGATTGATGAGAAAACTACCTGTGCACCTGAACCTCCAACAGATCTCCCTAGTGCCCTGAAGTCCTTCTTGATTGCATTTGGGCTCCTCTCGGAAATCTCATCCTTACCCACCTGGATAACTATTGAAGGATAATGGAGGTATTATTATTATCTCTGCTTCATCACTGCTGTGCAAAGAGGGCAAGAGAACAGTGCTTGTTTCTGATTGTTCCCCTACTTAAAATCAGAGACCCTGTAGGCAGAGGTAGAGAGGCATGTACCTCCTGAACATCTCCCAACTCTTGCTGCATCCTACCTGGGCTTCCTGCTACCATCTTAGTCTGATTTATCTGCAGAAGTCAGGACTTGTGGAATGCATGAAACCTTCAAAGGGTTTGAAGGTTTACTCACCAGCTAAAATCCTTTTTCTGCTCCATGACAGCTAAGGAGCTAAGTCCAGCACAGATGAGCACAAACCTGGGCAAGATTGCCTCACTCTAAAAAGTTCTTCTCCCAGGTAACTAGTGATAGGATGAGAGGAAATGGGCTTAAGTTGAACCAGGGGAGTTTTAGGTTGGATATTAGGAAAAATTCCTTTACTGAGAGAGTGGTGAGGCATCAGAACAGGCTGCCCAGGGAGGTGGTGGAATCACCATAACTGGAGGTGTTCAAAAACACCTAGATGTGGTGCTTCAGGACACGGTTTAGTGGTCATGATAATGTTTAGCAGACAGTTGGACTTGATCCTGTGCTGAGCTGAGCTGTTGTTTTATCTGGGAAGTCTGGACTTCCCCCTAAAAATCCAGTTTCTGCCAGAATTTTAAGTGTTTGTTGTCTTTTCTTTTACTATATATATCACATTCATAGTGGCCTGCCATGAGAATTGTGTCTGATATCAGATATATCTCACGTATCTGTCTGTGCAATGTATTTTGCAAATATTTAATTAACTGAACCTTCCAAGGCAGAGAACCTAAGTGGCTGTTTTAAACTCTATTTTATATTAAAGCAAGTAAAGTTAATTGCCTGTCAATAACAATGAAATGTCAATAACAAATGAAAAAAGAAATATGTACTTTGGAAGGTGGCCACAGGTCTCCAATCGATATAAATTTAATGTGCTTATATGTATCTGAGAGTAAAATTGCATTTGAGTACTTTATTCAGTGTTCTAGGAATTCCTTGACAACACACTGCTAGGAAATCAGGTCGCTCACAAATTCCCCCCAAAGGTGTGGGAAAGCCAAGTCTAATGGAATCAAAAGGATACACATCACCAACCCATGACAAAAAGGATAACTCACTTCTTGGGGTTATAAAAAAAAGGGTAATAGGGAAAATAAATATGTATTAAATATTTATTTAGTAAGTAATATTCACTATTATAACCTTTATAACCTAGCTATGTGCAGAAAAAAATACATCGATTTTTTTAATCTTCTACTATTCCTCACAGCACTGAGACTTTTTTTTCAGAAATAAGATAAAATCAAAAACACTCAGCTGAGTTTGAACTGGAAGATCAGGTCAAATGTGTTTTACAAACCTTTCAAGGGACGTGGTAGTAAATCTCCTGTCACTTTCAATCACAGAAAACTGTTACCTCTGATTTTGGGTGGTTGTAGGAGAACAAGCAAATGCTCAAGAGCTGAACTTGCCAAAACCATTTTTGGCTTGGAAGTCTCATGAGTTCTGGCTTCTGCCAAGAGTTTTACTACCCCTTGGGTTTAACTGAACTGAAAATATTCTTAGAAAAGAAGATCACCTGATATCTCCACAGTCACTGGCTTAGATGAAGCCAGAATATTCAGAGTGAAGCCGAACTGAGTTAAGAGAGCAGAGGATTTTGATTTGGATCACAGTGCATTTAAGTCAAATATTTTTCACTTCTAATGAAAAAAAAAGAATGCATTATAATACAACTTTGCTATTTGGAAGCTGCACACACTCAGGCATTATAAGACTCATCATCATCATCAAACTTTTGTTACAGCACATACAGCAGCCAAGGAGGAGGTGACTTGGGTTTGCCCAGTATTTTCAGGGGAGCTTGTCTTCTCTGTAATATTTGAACACTCAAGCTGTGAAAGTCTGTTTACTATTTACTAGATTCTGACCTTAAATGAGCACACACAAAATTGAGCAGCCAAAGGCCAGGAAACATTCTGGGACTTGAACATTGCTTTCTGTTCCTGGTGAAGTGTTTTGTCTGCACTTGGTTTCAGTGCCTCCTGTGTGGAATAGAAACTTTGTTCCTTCAACCAGCTAGTTACCAAGCCCCAGATATATGCATCTCATCTAATGGAACATGGCACATCCATGCAGGTGTCCACCTCCTCTTGTCACAGGGAAGAGGTTGTGTACACAACCTGGCACAGCTCCTGAAAGAATGAAGTCCACTGAAGATCGTGGTATTACCTAATGGAGTCATGGAGATGGATGTGCTCAACATCACACAAACTGCTTGCACAAAACGATCACTTTATAAAAAGTGATTTCATAAAGGTGAGTTTGATTATAACAGATGGAAGAAGTTATTCCTGATTCTGAATTAAGTTTCCTTAGTTCAGCCTTTTGAAACTGCATGAGTGAAACCAGAAGGGGAAAGACTATCCAGCTGAAACCAAATATCTCTATTACCCATCGAAAAACCTCTGATTATAGCACTGCTGTCCATAGTTAATTAGAATCCATCAAGCTAGTCTAGTGCAATATTTCTAATTTTATAATTTGGCAGTCAATCTACTTTTAGTGACATAGTGCTTATGGTAAAAAGGAGCTACTGTGTGATCTCAAGCCTTTTTAGGGAAGGATCTGCAAAATCAGTGAGAAGAGGTGCACTCTATATATTGGCAGTTGAGGATGCTGCAAGGAAGAGAAGGTGTCTGACACAGGTAAACCTTCCTGGTCACTTGAAATGCCTAGTTTAATATTAACTTCTTTGAATAGATTTGTAAATCAATGACACCCTCAGTCTCAGGAAGGGTTTTGCATATCATCAATTGATACTTACATTCTGATTTGCACAGTACCTGTCACAGGATCCTAGATCCATTTATGGGCTTATGAAGAAGAAATGTTAATAATAATTATTAATATTAATAATAGAAATAATAGAAATAAGGATCACTGGCAGAACAAAGTGATGGAACTGAAAGCTTGAGAAGCATTTTAGAAAAACAAACAAAAACCAAACAAAAGCAAACAAAAAATCCATCACAGTAGTCTCTCAGAGAGGAGACTATCCCTAGAAAATGGTTTCATCATCCCTTCATAAAAAGGGACCTTATTTGGTGCTATCCCCACTAGAGTAGGGTGAACCCAATTGTTTGTCCTGCACAACCATCCCTTGGATTTAATCTGAACAGAATTTGGGTAGGAAGATGTGTGCCTCCACATGTATGAGTGACAGTGCTCTCAATCTTCTTGACTCATTCATCATCCATCCCTGATGAGCTGTGTTGTGTTGCACCCCTGACAGCAACTCCTTCACATCTAACTGAGCCACAAGAGAGGCAGCAGGACTTACTGGAAGTCCAGAGTACTGAGGTACACTGAAGATGTCTCAGCAGATCTCAAAACTTACATTTTCTTGGCCTCTCCCTGTGCTTATGCCAGAAAATTCTGCTATCTCAAGGCATAAAAGATTTGATTAAAATCAGTATTCACTTTTTATACACAGCACACCACCCAGTCTGGCTCTGGGATTTGTGCATGGGAAGCAAACTTCTTCAGTGACTAGCCTGTAACTGGAATTCAGGCACAGAAAGTTTTTAAGCTCACCATCAGTCAGTGGCAAAGTCAGGGACTTAATCAGGAGAGTGAGGTAAAGGGCAGGCTTTAAAGGAGACTGTTCCCACCAGGAACAATCCCCTGTAGGCACTTTTCATGTAGCCACCCTGTCTTGGAGACAGAAAGAATTTATCAGGATGACTTAAGCTGACTTAAGTTCCAGAGGATGATCTTCAACCTGTTCAATTTTGGAGTGTAGGTGAAGCCAATATGTCCTGCCTGTATTCTCACTTCATGAACCATGGCCAAGCAAAACCCTGAGAAACAAAGCCTCCTGTTTTCAGTTGGTTCTTTTATTAGAATACATTCTAAATATACCTTTGAACTGGAAAGTTTACTAAGACTGTCACATTTTTCTTCTTTTAGGTCTCGGATTCCTTTTCTATAGAAGCTATTAGCTTTTCACTGAGAAATACAATGAGGAATGCTTCAATGACAGCAAGATGCAGCTCTAGGTGCAATGTTATAGTCTGGGTAAATGATACCATTCAAAGGGCAGAGCAGAGCATGAATAGCATTGATTTCCAGAAGAGCTATTTCAGTACTTAGCAAAGTTTGATCAGACTGCTCTCCTTCAGTGCCTGAGTTGTTAAGAGGCTGTGTCCCACCCTGGCAGACAGCAATATGACCTGGGCTATATGTAACTACAAATCTACTACTGTGTAAAATCTATTTCTTTACAGATTTTAAATTATTTTCTACGTAATATCTTACTTTTGCTAAAACACAATGTTTTTAACCTACTTTTGGCTCTGAAAGTGTTATGAAAATAACTTAACGGCCATTTTACAAGCACAAGTGTGTGAATAAGCTGTTGTCTCATCAGAATGTCCTTCATCCACCTGGATAACTCAATACTGGCAGCATTTCAGAGCACAAATCTTGGCAGAGAAATAGCCTGGCTGCTTATCCAAAACTAGCACTCACTCCACTTTCTGTGGCCTGATAACCTTGCATACCTTGATATTGCATGAGCATTTGAAGAAAGCTAAACTGTTGCTAGATTGTCAATTATTTCTTTTCACTACTTAGGACAGCTTCAAGACATCTTTAGATGTCACAGGTCTCCTGAAGCTGCTGCCAAGTCAGAAAAGGGAGAGGAGTGGAGCTACAAAGCCATTGAGGGCCTGAGAGTTCCTGCACCACCAAGGCTGGAGGCTAGGCACTTGTTTACTTCAGTTTTAGCCTATTTACTGAATATCGACCTGGAAATCTTGATTGCTACTGAGGAAAGAAATGGAAATTGTATTTTTAAAGTTCCAAGTTCTTCATGCAGAGTTGTGGAAAAGTGGTATCACGGGTAGCAGCTGGGCCAGCAGAGAGGAGTGTGATCTTTCCAAAGATAAATTGGCTATAAAATCATGTGTTCCTCATGCTTTTGCTGCTCCTCTGGCAACATCTTTCCTTCTTCATTGCACTTGCCACCTACCCACAGACTGCTCTGTGGACGTTATCAGGCCCTCAGCAGGTGGACAGACATGTCTTTACAATCACAGCAGTTACAAAAGCAGCTATGCTCACCAGTTTTGGGTTCAGGCCTCTTACTCTTTCCAGTCCCTCATCTCTTCTTCCCTCCTTTCCCACCATTTCTCTCAGCTGCCTCCAAGGTGTGCACAAAGCCATCACTCCAGCACAGGTCCCTGCCAAGGGAAAAAGCTTCCCTCTCACATCACCCCCTCTGCTAGTGTTTTACATATAGCTTTACTGTCCTATTTATTCCCCAGCACTCTCCCAGCATCATCTTCATCTGCTCACCTCCTCCCTGCCTCTCTGATAACTAGGCTCTCAGTGAAAGCAGCAGAAGGCAAGTAGAATTAATGTTGTCTTATCAAATCTCAAATAATCTACTTCCAATCACAGATGATTCTTTCAAGGACAAATAACCAAAAACAAAAACAAAAAAGACCCAAAATACCCAAGCATGAAAATGCTTTTGCAAAGGTTGAATGCTGAAGTTTAGCTTCTTGACATGATGAATTTACCTAGAAAAGCTGTATCTCAAGCATACAAGAACTGGTAAAGACACTACAAGTAGCTGGGCAGACAGCAAGACACTGTGGCCATGACTATTCTCTTTCTCAGATAATATCCTTCTCAAAGACATTAGGACTTCTCTGCACATGGATGCAGAACCAGCCACTGAGCAGGCAAATTCCAGCTCAATTTTATCAGCCATAAAATAAATCCTGAGTCCATCAGTGCCTATATAGAAATGAAAGATGTTTTATGACTGATACAGACAAAGAAAGCCCTTCAAATGCCCACTTCAGAGCCTGCAGTTTTTTTCTTAGCCTTCTGATTCTATTTAGCTTTTTGCTATGAGTGCAGTTTTGGTAACAACAGGAACAAGGAAATCACACCACCAAATTGGCTTAGCACCATGTGTGAATTCTTATTTACAAGCTACAGAGAGCAGCATTTTTATCCCTGGCTCAGCTCTAGCTGCAGCAAGTATGTCTGAAACCAGCCCCATGCCACACAGCTGACAGCAAACAGGGCACAGCCCCACCTCAAGCTCTGCTTCTCTGTCCCCAGCTGGCTCCATCTCACACCACTCACATGAGCAGGTATTGTCACCAGTGTGTCACTTTGTCAGCTGAGGAGCAAGGACTTGCTATGCAGCAGTATGACCTCCTGCTGCCCATGGGTCTCCCCAGGACACCTCTTTTCTGGTTTATGACCTTTTGTTGTTCTTACTTCCTACAAAAGAAAGAGGCTGTTCTTATTATTGTTCCTGGTAGGTTTTTTTTCTGTTCTACAGTGCAACAAAAAAATTAAGTGGTGCCTGAAATGAGAGCAGACACTGAGCAAGACTGAGCACAAACCTGTGCCAGGAGTCGAGGCACACAAATAGCAAGAAGTCAGAGGTCCTGGTTTCCATTCCCCAGAGCACATTGGTTTACCAAAAACAGGGTCAGGAGCAGAAGCTCTGGACTTGTCTTTCCCCCATCTTACATGTTTCTAGATCTTGATCTCTCCATTGCATTTCTACAGAGGTGGCTACAAGTCACCACAGGAAA
Source organism: Ceyx melanurus (assembly GCA_024611195.1). Classification (NCBI taxonomy): domain Eukaryota; kingdom Metazoa; phylum Chordata; class Aves; order Coraciiformes; family Alcedinidae; genus Ceyx; species Ceyx melanurus. The sequence goes on along the minus strand of JANHGL010003652.1, from coordinate 25,638 downwards.
TTAGGTGGTTTGGTTTTTTTGTCTAGCTGACCTCCCTCATATTTTCCCACATGTCTTATGAGAGGAAGGAGATCCCACAAAATCCATCATCCTTTTTCACAGATTTTCATCAAGGTAGGTAGCCAGTGAGATAACATCAGGTTTCAAATCTGTACATTTTGGCAAAGTTTTCACTGGGTTAATTTGAAATACATAAGGAAAGAATCATATCTTCATGTTTTCTTTTTTTTCCAGAATATTAGACATATCACACCAAACCCTCACCAGAATTATGGAGGGTCCTATTTATTACTCCCTCTTCCATTTCCATTACTTGTCCTTGCTGTGCCCTAAAACATTTAGAGCTGTTGTATTATCTCTTTGCAACGTATTAAACCACAATTTGCCTGTTGCTATTGCAAGATGCCAAAGACCAGATGAAATGATTGATTTTGTTTGGTTTGAAGCTGGGAGAGAGTGTCCCAGGAGCATTACAACAAAGTATAAATAACATCTACTCTGGTGCACCTGACAAATGCAAGCCATAAAAAAAAAAAAAAGGAAGCTGTAATATACTCCAACAAACTTTAAATCTTTCATATTAAAGAATAAAAGGCTCAACAATTACACTGTACATGAACAAAAAAAAAGCAGCAAAATACAAAAAAAACACCCTCCAAAAAACAGAAGACATTAAAAGTATATTTTTTCTTAGGTTTTTGCAGGAATAGAAAGTCTGCTATGTATCAGCTGAGATGACCCTGAAAAAGACTATATACAACAAACAAAAAAGTTGACAGCACTTGCTAGTTTGATCTGGAGATAAACTTCCTGATCCCAAACCTACTGACTGGATCTGGGAGGCTGTGCTTAGATTGCAGCTCTGAGGATAGTTTGTAATGTAAATCAGGTGTGTGGTTCTATCTTGCTCTAGGAAAGCTTCTCTCTACTTGCTCAAACTAGTCAAACTTGGCAGTGTGACTAAGCTGACACTGCCAGATTCATTTCATTTTAGTGTGAGGGTCATTATTAGTGTGCAGAAGTCCTATAGCTATCCTGTTAAAAACAGTACAGCCCCTGCTCTGTGATGTGCATTTGAGGCACCAGAGGCAGGTACAGCTGGAAGAGAAGCAAACAGCAGAGAGAAACAAACCAGTGCTGGGACTGTTCCACCATCCACACTCCATAGAACCAGCACTGACATTTTTTTACAAATATCAGTGAAAAAAAAATAAATTTTTTTTTACAGCAGGGAAGGTTTTAGCAGGGAACCAGAATGCAAGCAGTGAGGGAACTTTGCCACTATTTATCTGGAGCTCCTCTGCACACATAGGAATATATCCAACAAGTAATCTTCCATAGGTTCATAATCTTCACAACTTCTGTTATACCCTCTCTGAAGCCAGGGGAGAAAATCTGAAGTTACTTGTTGGAAGATTTTACAATTTGTTTATCCAAGCTGTCAGATATTCGTGGAAGAAAATCAAGAGCTGATGGAGAAAACTCCAGTTTGGCAAGACCAAGGGATTTTGCAGAAACATTTATTTCAAGAAACCTGCAAGAAGTCCAAGTAGGGGTGGATGCTTTAATAAAAGCCAGAGAGAAAAAGACCTCATCTGACCTGCAAAATCTGAATATTGCTTGTTCATCATGAGTGTTAGACTGCAATGGATTATAGATGCCATTCAACAATGGCCCAGCATAACCACAGTTTGCAATGCCTAATGAAAATCATTTGAAATAGCAACACTGGGAGTCCTGATTGCATTCTGAACATGAACATTACAAATCAAGGAGCACACAAGATATTTTTAACTCAGTCCTTTCACATGAACCCAAAATTCAAAGTAAGTAAAGTAGAAATCTTCCTAGAAGTTTGGAAGCAAACTGCTTTCCAGTGTCCCCTCACCTGTTTAAACAGTGCTCAATGCCATAAAAAGCATGCTCTTTAGAAATAATAGATGATAAACAGCCTGCTTCACCTGTAAATAAGCATGGAATTTGGTATGTTAGGTATGTTATTTGATGTGCATTTACTATTCAATATTGAGTCTTATCACTATTTGTTTACGAGAGAAACTCCAGCTTTTTTTTTTTTTTTTTTTTTGAGATAAATGGCAAATGATTAATTGCTTTTGACTCCAGAATATGGGAACCAAACTGCTGTCCCTACATGTAAGCCTTTTGCTGGGGAGCCATCTGCAAGCCAAACACAAAACTCTAACATTATTATTCCAACATGAAATACTGCAAAATACAAGCTCAACCCTCAGTTTCACCCCTACTAATGTGCACACAACATAAGGCTCAGAAAAAAAAAGTTCAGCTGTGAATATTTATGTCTTAAATAATGTCTTATTTTGCTTTGAGGTTTAATATACCTTTTGTTTCTTCTAATCTCCTAAATAAACAACACAGAAAGCAATTTTCTCCGTGGCAACTCCATCCTAACATCTGCAAGACAGAAGGAACGTGGCAAAGATACACAAAATATATGAAGATATTTCCTGGTGTTTGCTGCATTTCAGTGAGACGTTTAGCAAATGGGGCAAGTTTTGCTGATTGAAGAATATATTTGCAAGAACCAGCATCTTTCTAACGTGTGGTAATCTAACCTGTGCTCTCATGCCTCCAGCCAAAATTGTAGCAAGATGCCAGTGGGCTCCAGGAATATGGTTTTTCAGTTGTGAATCTGTACCTGCAGACACTGAGAATCACAGAGTTGTCACATGCTTTTCTATTTTATTCTCAAAACTAGTGCAAATGTGATCTGAACAGTGAAAAATGATAATAAAAGCAATGTGATCGTTGTTTCTAACCTATTACCATACTGGGAAAAAGAATGTTGCAACTGCTCTGTAGTCACCAATAACTAATTCATGAGGCACCATCATAAAACACTGTGCATTAAAGATGTTGTAAAATAACAATTAGAAAATGCAACGTACTCTAAAATGCAGAAGCTGAATGATGACATGAATCAAGAGAAGAAGGGCTGTGTTTTAGCAGCTACATTCTTTCTCTCCAATTTAGATTTAAATGCTGCCTTGTAGGACACATGTCTAGATGTTGGCAGTTAATATGCAACTGGTAGAATGAAAGGAAGTAGAAGTGACACAGATGATTTCCCCCGTGTGTCTGACCATGTATCTTTGGTGACAGTGACTCAGGTACACTAATTATGATTGCAGGGAGGAGATACTGGGACTATCCATCAGAAGCATCTAAGCATAGTTATATCCATGTTTTATCACTACCAAACTCTTCTGTGAGCCTTTCTGTCTTTGTGACTCTACTGACCCATGAAATCTGTAAGAAGATTTTCCAAAGGGAAAGGCAAAGCTGTCAGTGTGATCCTAGGAGGATTTCCATCTCCATTTGGCACAGAGGCTGTGATTCCTTACTTGACTAATCTCTCCAGACTGACTCACAGCTGTAGGCACAACACAAATCTGGGGAGTTTTCTGCCCAAGGCTCTGGCAAAGTCCCCATCATCAAATGGGATTACCCATATGGTTCACAAATGAACATATTTTTACAATTTAAATATATTTAACCTCATGATACCCCCCATTATTTAACAGACTATTATACAGAGGAGGAATTATAGCACAGAGAGGCTAATGGCTGGATCCTAGAAAAAAGGACACTAACAATAGAATTCCACTATGTGCCATTGCAGTGCCTGACTTCCAGCATCTTGGTCCTCCTGGTGAAATCTGGACCTCTGTAGGTCTGGTTGTTTGGATGCCTCATATTGGGATGCATACTAGGCTACAGGGAGCTGCATGAAGGCAGTGAACAGCAAACTTTTCCAGTTCCTGCACAGTTTCTACAGCAGCAGAGACACAATGTCTGCAAATTCTTTTTTTTTTTTTTTTTTTTTTCTTCTAAAAACGTGACATTAAAAACTGGGTGCAGCTTTCAAGTACCAAGCCTATGACCACTAAATAGAGTTCAAATGCCTTTTGACTCAGAATTCTTTCATTTGTACAACACATGGCTATTTTTGCTGTAGCACCGAGCTAGAACTTCCTATTTAAGCACAAGCTCACAGAGATTCTTAAGCTTTTATCAGCATCACTTTCTTTATAATGTAGAGCATCTCACTGAACCATGGAATTGTAGAATCCTTGAATGATTTGGATTGGAAGAGACCTTAAAGATCACCTAGTTCCAAGCCCCCTGCCATGCACAGGAGCACCTTCCACTAGACCAGGTTGCTCAAAATCCCATCTAAAATTTTCTTGAACACTTCCAGCAATTGGGCAGCTGCAACTTCTCTGGGCAACCTATTCCCGTGCCTCAGGAATGAAGGAACTCTACCCTCAGAGTGAAGAACTTCTTCCTAATTTCTAATCTAAATCTACCCTCTCCCAGTTTGAAGCCGTTACCCCTTCTGTCATTACAAGCCCTTGTAAAAGTCCCTCCCCAGATTTCTTGTAGGCCCCCTTCAGATAGTGGAAGGCTGTGGTAAGGTCTCCCTGGAGCTTTGTTAAACTCCATGTGGTTGGCATGGGGCACCTCTCAAGCCTGTCAAAGTCCCTCTGGGTGGCAACCCTTCCCTCCAGCATGTCAGCTGCACCACACAGCTTGGTGTCTGTTCAGTTATATTTAAATATAACTTTGTACAACAAAACCACTTTATTCAGTGCTCCAGACTACTTTGTAGGTTTGTTCCCTTATCTCTACAGGCCTTTCTACAATCTTTGTGCAAGCTGAAAGTTTTATTCTGGCTTCAAGTACAGTACTAAAAATGCTGAGTAGTACTGAGTAGTCTTTTACAGAGCCCTGAAGATTCTCAAGAGACACACTTTAATCTGGTAATGATTTCCTATGACAAGCTTTTAGATGCAAGACAAATTAAGGTGTTTCTAGGAACATTTCTCTAAAAATATGCCTTATATGCTACTCATGTCTTGCTTTCAACGAGCAATCCAGAGACGTGTGCTGGAAAGTCTGGCCTTAACTATGCCTGTCACAAAACCAAAATGGGCCAGAGTGTGCTGTGTACTGAAATAAAGTGAGCAGGTGTGTGAACAGGGCAGGAGTAAGAGCTTTTACAGAGGCAGTGAGTGGCAACAGACAACAGAAACCCGTGCCAGCATGAGGCAGATGCTCCCAGACAACACTCACCACAGGCTCAGCACTCCAGGGACTAGAAACATGAGTCAAAAGCATTCTGGGACTGTGGACACAGAGAACATCAACCTGAGAATATCAGGAACAGAGAAAGGCAGCAAAGAGGATGGTGGGGACATTGAATTGGGGTTCTGGTCTGGGGAGTGGGGTGAGAGAAGAAGATGTGCACAAAGGATGGGTAATGAAGGAAGCATGGCTTTGAGGATGTAGCACAGCAGGGGGAGGACCTCCTTATATTCAAAGCCAAAAGCTTTTGCTCATTAATAGTTATGAATCTTTTCCTCTCCCTTGTTTTTTGGTAAATATGATTCTTTTCAGCCTCCACCAGTTACGTGGAGACTAATTTATTGACCATGCACATTCTTGATAATATGTAGGACTATCCTTGTAAACAAAATGTGAAGTGGCAGATAACACAAATGCATCCCAAAACATAAAGAAAATGAATCCCTTTCATTTGCAACATCTATAATCTCAGCAGAAATGAAAACAGATTTGCTTGATGAGAGGCAGGATGAAACTCTGAAATCCCCCTTTGCCCTGGCTTTCCATCCAAATAAATCACAGGTCACTTCATACAGCCTCTCTCTCAATATAGAAAAATGACAGGACATCTTCGGGGACATCTACTAAATCTCATTAAGCACTTCCACTGATAACATAATGTGTTATCATTCCAGCTGCCACACTGAGCTCACATTGCCCCTCTCCTTTCTGTAACACTGCACTTTGCTTCCATAAAAAGGCAAATCCTATCACAGTTTGTTTTAAAATACTGTCTCACCCCGCAGGCTGCATATTTTCAAAACTCAGCTTTTCTCACTCTCATTTCTGGGACACATCATTCTTTAACCTTGGGTGGCTCTCCTGACAAGGTGAAAACTCATTAACCACCTCTGTGTAATTTAAACACACAGCTTGGTTACTATGCTGGCACCAGCCCACAGGGACTGACAGGTTGTTCTTGTGGCAGGTATGTCCTCAATAGCTTTCTCTGAGACAGAGGATGGATAGTTACCCGCCCTGTGAAAAAACTCTAATACCAAAAAGCCCACACAAATGCTGTAGGAACTTGTAAAAGAGAAGGCCACCCCACCCCAGGACTGTCACAAAGAGGGGATAAAAAATGCTGTTCTTGAGACTCCCTTTGTTACCCAAACAGTCCCCAAAGCACCTTGTCCTCTTCTCAACTTTCCCATAAGCTGCTGGTACAAGCGAGCGTGTCACACAAAAATCTTCCAAATTTCATGTCAATCAAATTTCTTCTCTCAGTAGTCATTTCAGAGGTAGGTGGCTTTTCATAAGTGCCTGTTCTTAGTTAAGAAATGGAAACAAATTTCAGTTTTGGGCCACTTACTGCAAGAAGGACATGGAGGTGCTGGACTGTGTCCAAAGAAGGGGAACAAAGTTGGTGAGGGGTCTAGAAAACAAGGCTTAAGAGAAGCAGTTGAAGGAGTCACCATCCCTGGAGGGATTTAAAACACGTGCAGATATGATGCTGAGGCACATGGTTTAGTGGTGACCTGGCTGTGACACGTTAATGGTTGGACTTGATGGTTTTAAAGGTCTCTGCCAACCAAAATAAGTCTATAAGACTCCCTCTTCAAGCTTAACAAAAACTATCTCCATGGTCATTGCAGGGATTTTTTACCACAAAACCTGATGTTTAGGGAAGTATTTAATGCTGTTTATTTGGGAATAATTTAGGAGCTGCCTTTTTTTGGGGAAGGTGACCAAATCTCCAGGCAAAAAATGTCAGTGAGGCCTTTGCTAATTACAGTAAATCAGTGCATGGAAACTACTGCTAGAACTACCTGGTAACTAATAATGAACCTGTATTCAGCAGACCCAACTGTCAGCACATCAAGGGGTTGGCTGGGAACCTACAGTCCATGAAGAAGGAAAGAGACTCCCAAAGAGCTCTTAAGCTTTCTCTGAAGGTGCCTGTCTCCTCCTCCCTCACCTTGGAAGCCAAATCCTGCTCAACACAGACCTGCATTCAGAGCAGACCTGGAAGCAGAGCTCAGGAAATGGACTGGCCACTAAGGTAACACGAGACTGGGAAGATGAAATCACTGGGATCATTTTTCCTTTTAATCATCTAGTTCTGTGGTGACAGAAATAGATCATTTGGACACTTGCTCGTGCAGGCAAGCAAGGTAGTCCTGGGGATGGTAGCTGTGGTCATCCAAGTGCCCAGGTCATCCATCAGGCAGGTTTGTCATGATGTGGTAAGTCCAGGATCAAGCTGGGAGGTCAGTCCACAGGCCCAGGGGGTGTACCAGGTTCAGACAGTGCCCTGGGATGGCCAGGGAGGGCTGCAGGGAGCTGGAGACTGGCACTGCTGCAGCATTACCAGGGCAGAGACTGACAGCCCCAGGGGGCTGGAACAAGGTCCTGGGCCATGGGCAAGATTGGGGGAGACACCAGGGGTGACCAGGCAGGGGCAATAGAGCTTATTTATTAGTGCTCTCAGGGCTCTGCCAGTAGCTTAGCTGTAAATATTCAAAGGCTTTAACTTTATCAGATTTCATTAAAACGAATGTGATTAACTCATACTTATTCATAACATCTCTTGCCCTCCTTTTCTAAAAATTTGAATCAGTTGCTCTAAGAAGATCCCCAAAAACAGCTGCAAATGGCTTGTTGTGAAGAATCCAACCTGTAGTGCTATAGGCTACTGCAATTGCCTAAATCTTCATCACTGTTGCAAGTTACTTCTATTTGTCAATGTCCCCAACCTGCCCAACCCATATTTCATTATCATTGCCTTTGAGTTTGAATATTCTATGTTGTTGCATTTGTTGCAGAAGGAATTAATTAAAAAGCAGTGTGAAATTTAAAGACTTTTGCTACCAGATAGCCTGAATAACACTACATTAGCATCCAACAGTCTTCACTAATTTATTCTTGCTCCCTTGTAATAAGTATATATAGTATGAGTAAACAGGGGCTCTATCACAATGAATGATGCAGAGTTTAATGTTTCCTTCATCATGAACAATAGACAGTTTCTCACTCCATAAATTATTTCATTTGTACATTATCTGGTAGGTTAATAGATTTTAGAGCCTGAAGAGACTCATGGCATCATCTTGACTGTATTACCTCTTGTGCAACCACTGCATGTATAAGCTTGACAATTTTATCCAGTGATTCCTGATGAAGAAATTATTCTCCCAAACTTACTGCAGTGAAGCTTTTTGAGGGCATGACTATGAATGAAATCAAGAGTCTTTTGCCCTTAAAAATACTTTTAAAGGGAGATTTTCTGAGTACATAAGTCACTAGTAGTTAGACAAATTACATTTATAATAAAAGATAGATGTTATCAAAGTGATTTCAGGCTTCAGTCCACAAAGGCACTTAGGAGTGAATAGCTTAAAACTCGTGTATTGTCTGATAGGTTTCCATGGGACCACTCCTGGGCTTCTGACAGAGCCTGCATGTAAAGCTTGACTAGCTAACCAAATATATTTATGAAACAGCATCAGATGAGCTTCAGGGTGAACTAAGGGTGATCAGTAATAGCTGCACTGCAGCAAAATGGCTAAAAGGCAAGTTCTGGAAACATTACAGTGTCTGTATGTAATGTCAAGCTCATTTCAACTTGTCTTTGAGTATGGTGATCTCACTCTTAAAAATCAGCCTTGGTACATAACACTCTGACTTGAAAATCTTCAGTTTTGATATCAGTAACGACAAAATAATGCTCATTTCTTAAGCATAGGACAAGAAATGGTGTCAGTTGTACACACTGAGCAAAGGTTCCATTTTGGTGGTATCTACAGCAGCTGTAGATGTTTGCTTAGCAGAAGCCACCTTCATTTACCTTCCCTTGAATGTGACAGCATTGTCATAACAGCTGTGTCATGTCATAAACTCAACCTCAAAACAACATCGATTGGAATCCATGGAGAGCACCTGATACTTTCAGGAAAACACAAAATTATGACAAAACACATCAAAGGAAAGTAAGTTATATGACAAGAAGTTGTCAAAATAGTATCAAAATAGACAAATAAGAAGATGAAAGATAAAATGCAACAAACATTGCCAACATTGGGGAATAATTGTGCAGCATCCGGGTGACTGCAAAATTAATTGGGACACTGGGAAAAGAGCAAATTAGCTCATTGGCAAGTTAGTTATGAGCTAAGAACCCAGCTAATATTAGTAAGACTGAATAATATGGCTTCAAGGTGAATCTCAAAAACTTTACAGAGTCTATACAACAGTAAGTTGATTTCAGGATATCTTCAGAGAGATGAATATCCACTCCATACTTTAAAGAACATCCTTTATTCTCTTGTGGAAACAAATCAGTTCCAGGGGTTTGTCCCCATCCCTGATGCTAAAGATTAATTTATCACCACATCTGAATCTATTAATTAAGCTCTGAAGAGCACCAGTAAGATTCTGGTTAATCTTCCTCTCAGAGTTAAGTCTGAAAAACCTATAGTACTTTACCAGTACTAATGACAAGGCTCCTACCCAAATAGTAGTGCTGTTTTACTTTCCTCCTCTCCCAAGGCAGTAGTGAATCAGGTACTTACACTAAAAATCATGGATGAGACCTCTCAGTTAAGATTTTATCAGTTAAGGCATTTTCCTAAACCTCTGTTTTTGATGTTGTAACCTGAAAGTATGTTCCAAACTTGTAGGCAAATTTATTACTAGCTGTGCAGATGATAAAGTGATGTCTACACATGTTATAATAAGGGGGAAAAGGAATAGATTTGAAGAGTAAAACACCTTCATACCACCTACATACCACACCATGAACACCTAGCAGTGCACAGCCTACTCCTCATGAGCATCTTTTGGTTGGAAGGGAATCCAGTCTTCATGCTCCATGGCCACTTTTTGCTCCACTAAGGGGATAATTGCTCCTAAAGTACACTCCTACTCTGAACTAAAATATCACCAGCATATTGTGTGCAGACACCAGTCTGCTCTTATGGGTTCAGAAACAAGAGTAGAAAGGTATTGCTTCTGGCATGACATGGAAATAGGTTTGCTAGGGTTCCCTGGGATCTCTAATGTATGTATATAATATATAATGTATATTCAGTATGATGTTACCAGAGGAAAAGATCCACCCTTCAGATGTTTTCCTGTAGCCAGCTGCTGTGTTCTGAGTGCCAAAGCAGTTACAGAAGATTATGGCACCATGTAACAGAAATGGAAAGAGAATCCAGTTCCCTTCAAGCTTCATACAGAGACTGAAAGTGTCATAAATGATTTGAGGTCAAAAGCTGGGATGAAGGCTAGAGTTTGGGTTTGAAGGACGTGGTCACACCCACCCAAAATGAGGCAAACTGAGAAAATAATTGCATGGACTCACTTGTTCACCATGCAATTCATTCTTAGGCTTCAGTAGAACTTGGGAGACTGAAATCTTTGGCAGAAGCATGGGGTGGAGGAGGGAATAACCACACGTGACCTCTTTTGACATTTGATTCTCAAAGAAGATATTAGCAACACAGATTAAAAACTTTTCTAGTAGCAGTAGGTCCTCCTTACAGGGTCCTCCACTCTCCCCTGCCCACATCTGTTTCCCATTCTCCTGCAGTACAGCTGCCAGCTACCCAAGCAGTTGTGTTGTGTAGCCATGATTTTTGTGTCTAGACACAAAAAGGGCTATAAACTTTTTTGGGGGGTTGTCATCTTGTTGTTTCTAAGGAAGTTTTTTTTTCCTGGCATTGGAAAAACTAATCCACAGCCAAACTGATGGTGCAAAGAGTTTAAAAAAGAAAGAGCAAGCTACACAGTTACACATGCACAGACTGGTGACTCTAGGCAGACTAGTGTCACAGCAGTCACATGTCAGACACATCTCACTCAAAATTCACTGCCAGAAATTCCTGTACCAGGACAGGTACCCATGCAGCTCATTAATGGAGGATGAAAACAGTACATTTATGCAGCAGGTTTCTATCTGCAGTTCTCTGAGAGACCGTGTTTTGCAGGATATGTTTTGGGGTCCAAACATCACTTTCCTACCCTGCCCATTGTCGGCCTTGAATGCACCTTAGCAATGTGGCCAAAAATGAGACATCTCAAGCACAGAGACATGTTAGTGTGGAGTGACAAGCTGCTGTGTGGCTGCTACCCTGCAATGCCTGTCTGCTGTTAGATGTCTGCAGTGAAAGACTTGTGACTCTGTGAGCTGCTTTTGCCACAACCCGAGTTTATACAGTTACTGCACATGAGCTGGGAGGAGGTAATTTCTTTCCCATTTTCATCCTGCCAGGGCTCATAGGATGTTGCTGGTTGATTTGACAGGCCCTGTGTAGGCACAGCCTGGGGATGGCTGGAAGCTTATTTCTCTAATTTCCCACTTCCCTCCTGTCTGAAGGAGTGCCTGGCAGTGTGTTTGCAGACGTGGGTCTGCCAGGAGCTGCTTGGCAGAGGGCCTAGGGAAGCACCCATAGACTGGGAAAGAAACACTGTAATTTGGTGGCTCGGGAGGGGTGGAAAATCTAGAGACAAAAACTGTGCAGATGCTTCTCAGTGTAGTGGGGACAACGAGGGTTCACAGAGGCCAGAAGATAATAGCAGTGTGACTGTGGTGCTGAGGGCATTGACTCAACAAAAGAGAAAAAGCTGTCATGTCCAACAGGACTCTCAGTTCACTCCTAATAATACCATAAATATATAGGGGAGGGAGAGGGAAACAAATCCTGCTTGTCCTTTTTTGGTTTTTTGTTTGTTTGTTTAGTTTAATTTTTTTGTGTGTGTGGTTTTTTTTTCTTTGAAGGCTGGTACACTAAAATAGGAAATTTAGAAGGACACTGAAAAGAAATTTTAGGGAGGTAACTTCTCTAAGAACAAGCTGTGAATTTGACTAAACTTCAAAATTGTTTTACCACTGCACCTCTTTCTACATCAAAGGCTTTCTACAACTCCTCAGTGTTTCAAATCAGCTTATTTCAAAGTTTACAGTATTACCTAGCTACAGTTCCCACACACTCAGAGGCTGTGCACCATATCTATTTAATGTTTTAATGCATTATCTTACTCAGGTTGGCTATGTACAACAGCAGAGATTAAACCAACAGAGGTCCCATGGGGACAATAAATACACACTTGGGAAAAGACCCACACTCTGGAATTTGCTGGATTGCTTATAAAATGTGATCACTTTAAATTGTCTGTTTCTATAGCAGGTCACAGATCTTCTGTATTTGTATTTCTGAGATTCAGGTTGGTATATTTTTGAGGGAGGGGATTGGGGGCTTAGTGTGGGGGTGTGTGATTTTTTTTGTCTCATGGGTTTTATTTAGTTTGTCTTCCTCACTCTAACACCAACAAAATCTCTGGAATTGGCATGGGCACTCTGGATGCCTAAAGAAGAAATTCTTCAAAGAGAGCCACATACAATTTAATTTCTCTAGGGGTCTTAATAACCACGGTATCTTTCAAACATAAGGTACAAAGCTTCCTTTCAAAAAGAAACTTCAGTTTTTACATGTCTACATTATTCCCCTGCTAAAGAGAAGATTTCAAAATAAAAAAAAAAAAAGATTTCAGATGGTGCCCTAGCATTTTGTTGCTGCTGCCTCTGAGTGGGGCAGCAGTCTCATCATTGATAGTTTTCTTCACACTATTATGCAGCATGTAAAGAACTGCATCCCCAGTCTGTACACTTAAAAGTATGAATCAGCAAAATTCTCATCTTGTTCTTTTACTGTTAGAGAATAGCTAAACAAACTAGCAATGTAACCTGAAACAATGGATGGTAAACCCTCAATGAACATTGAACTGGTTGGTTTCTGCTTTACAGGCTTTTGCATTGGGCTCCCACCAGCAGGAGGTACAGATATGCCAAGCATAATTAAAAATGTTATTTGCAAATATAATTCACAGTTCATTTATGGTGGGAATTGTTTGCTTCTTACCCCTCAGGAATTTTCACTTGGTTGACTGAACAAAAGAGGAACATTTCTTCATTTTAGGAATTGGAGATAGGAAAAGGATTCTAATGTATTTTCTTCATAATCACCTTGTTCTCACTTTTCCCATTTTACCTTTGCTGTGTAACACTGGGTTTCATGGGCTGTTGTTCAGCTAAGGGGAGATGCACTTTAATTAAAATTAAGGGGTGCACTGTAATCCAGAACACACCAACAGGAAAAGCCACATAAGCACTAACTGGGGGGGGGGGGGGGGAAAAGGCCGCACAAAGGGCACCCCCCTTTAGGACGCACCCGGGTAAGAAAACCCCTTACCGCAACCCCCTTGCGTTAATCAACCACTAAA